>CAIGRB010162907.1:42278-55733 GCA_903798255.1 Fraxinus quadrangulata
GTCGCGTACTAAACATAATAACTTCTACCATTGCTACATGTAAAAACTCTTAAATAAAATGTAATTCATACTGGAAACTTATTTTCAATTTATAGTAAAATATCTTTGTAAAATTTAATGGCCAGTAGAAGTGCATGCGTCAGTATTCCTTACATATACGAACTCAGTGCTGTCACGGTAAATTTGGACAACCAGTTTAAATCTTTTTATAAAATTCATCCCAACTCCGTTTTCTATGAAATTTGCAGCATTTGAAAGATATTTCCAAGTAGTTTCCTATGTTAAAATATGGAAAATTTCTAAGATACTATGATATAGACGTTTTACTAAAAAAAAAAGTGAGGTACTGCACAGAAACTTCAGATTGACCTTTCGATGCTAAAAAATTTATAACTCAGGCCACAGATATCCAAGAGATTTCGGTCATGGAATTTTGAAATGAAAAATCTTGGTGACTCGTCTTTTGGATTAAGAATATAGATACACAAGGATCATTCTCGATGTATTTTTAGATTATCACAAAAGAGTTGTATCGATAAGGTTTATAAGAGATTATGTAAACCAGTGATATCCCTATAGCTAAGTAAGATAAGTTTAATCTCAATTAATACCCTAAAGATAAACTTAAGTAAAGGAAAATATAGAAAATTCCACGTGTTACAGCAATTGAGAAATTAATGTATACTTAGGTTTGCACACAATTGGCATTGTTGGAATGTTAGACATATATTTAACTAACTATGAAAGGAATATTTGGAAAGTAGCCAATTAGGTTATTCGGTATTTACAGAGAATTAAGGATTACATGATCACATTCAGGAAAATCAGACCAATTGGATATCATTGATTATTCTGACTTCGATCATGGAATATGTCTGCAAAATATTGTCACTAGGCTGTATATTTTGGATGAAATTGAAAGATAACTTTAGTTATTCTATGACAATATCAGTCTTATATTCCAACAAGAGTTTGATGATGTCAATGTTTATAGATATTAAGTTCCGAGTTGTCAAGGAAATAATTTAGAGTGATCGAGTTTTTATAAAGCATATTTGGACAAACTTCATAATTATGGATCTATTTATTAAATGACTACACCCAAGGTCTTTCGTGAGCATAAATGCTCACATGAGTATTGCATCTTTTGATGATATGCCAATTTAGTGGGAGTTTGTGTTCGGATATTATTTGTTTTTGATACATATTTTTGTTCGTGGATATTTAGTTTAATTTAGAAATAAAGTATTCGATTCATCTTTTACTCTGATTAAAATACTTGGTTTGATCTCATGAAAGAATTATGTAGGATCAGTTACAAATATGCATGTTTGGATCACATTATATATAATATTTGTGCTATACATTCACATTTGATCTATGTCATTTGATTGTGTTGATATAACTGGCCATTGAGGGTTTAGTTATGATACCTGTATCATAAACTGTTTGGATCCTATATTGACATAATTGATGGACGAGATTATTCGGAGACGTTTTTGGTTATGATAGCAAAAGTTTTGAGTTTCATGAAATTATACACATTTATAAGGTAATATTGTAGTCCAAGTGGGAGATTGTTGGAAAAATATTTGATTTTCCACGTGGGCCGACACATGTAATTAATTGTGTATAAATACTATTTTAAAATTAAGTCCAAAATTAAAGTGATCTAACATAGAATTAAGTAATTGGGCTTTAGGCATCTAAATAAAGTGCTAGCCGGATTATATGTATAAAGACCGAATCCATTATGGTTGTATTTGACAATAGATCAAATATATATGGAAACTATATATTAGTTTATGATCCTCAATTCATATGCAATTTTTCATTTTTTGTACCTCTAATCAACACAAGAATAATTAAGGGAAAACATATTGAAGAGGAAGATAAAAAATCCATGATCAAGATCATGCAATCTATAATAAAATATAAAGAAAGAATAATGACTATCAAAAGTATGAGGCAAGAAGTCAAAATCAAGATTAAGAACTCAAGAATCAAAATAGTCAATATTCACGATTCAAGACCCGTAATCAAGATCCAGAAATACAAAATCATTTCCAATGAATTAAGGTATGTTCCGCATTTAATAATTCAATAAAGCCATGAGTACAAGAAAAAACTAACAGAATGTGTACTCATATTGATATGGCAAATGTGATTGGACTCTTCTTTTTTTTCTTTTCCCATCTTCCAATGACGTTGCGTCATGTGTTATTTGTTAGGAAGATTTGACACGGATGATCTTGATACAAAATGACGCCGAATAGAATAGTGAATATTCTGCAAGGTAGTGTTACCAAGAAATTCACAAGAAAGAACGCAATATTAACGACAAAAAATACAGAGAAAACGTCTCTGAAGTTCGAGAAATTTTATTATATCCAGCAATAATGAAAATAAGTCTACTAGTCGGATTTTATAGCAAAAAATCGAATTTTATCAAAAATGGCTATATTCCAAAACTCACGCTAAATTAAAATAAGGAATAAAATAAGTAGTCTGCGAAAAATCTAGNTGGTTGTAATTTTTGTTGATGGTGGCGACAGAGGTGGTGGATCTGATAGTTTGGGTGATTTTTGTTGACTCTGGCAGTGGATCTGGTAGTAGCTGCCAATAAGGTTATTTAGCATCTATAACCAAGGATTATATGATCACTCATAGAAAATCAGACTAATTGAAGATCATTGGATATTCTGATTCTGATAATGGAATATGACCGTTGAATTTTGTCACTGTGCTGCACATTTTGGATGGAATTGAAAGACTATTTAAGTTATCTTGTGACCAATAGCAGTCTTGTATCCCATTGGAACTTGACGATGTCGAAGTTTATACACATCAAATTTCTAGTTATTAAGGAAATAATTCAAAGTGGTCAAGTTTCTATAAAGCATATTAGGACAAATCCTATAATTATGGATTCATTTACTAAATGGCAGCCACTCAAGGTTTTTCATAAGCATAATGCTCACATGAGTATTGCATCTTTTGATGATATGCCAATTTAGTGGGAGTTTGTGTTCGGATATTATTTGTTTTTGATACATATTTTTGTTCGTGGATATTTAGTTTAATTTAGAAATAAAGTATTCGATTCATCTTTTACTCTGATTAAAATACTTGGTTTGATCTCATGAAAGAATTATGTAGGATCAGTTACAAATATGCATGTTTGGATCACATTATATATAATATTTGTGCTATACATTCACATTTGATCTATGTCATTTGATTGTGTTGATATAACTGGCCATTGAGGGTTTAGTTATGATACCTGTATCATAAACTGTTTGGATCCTATATTGACATAATTGATGGACGAGATTATTCGGAGACGTTTTTGGTTATGATAGCAAAAGTTTTGAGTTTCATGAAATTATACACATTTATAAGGTAATATTGTAGTCCAAGTGGGAGATTGTTGGAAAAATATTTGATTTTCCACGTGGGCCGACACATGTAATTAATTGTGTATAAATACTATTTTAAAATTAAGTCCAAAATTAAAGTGATCTAACATAGAATTAAGTAATTGGGCTTTAGGCATCTAAATAAAGTGCTAGCCGGATTATATGTATAAAGACCGAATCCATTATGGTTGTATTTGACAATAGATCAAATATATATGGAAACTATATATTAGTTTATGATCCTCAATTCATATGCAATTTTTCATTTTTTGTACCTCTAATCAACACAAGAATAATTAAGGGAAAACATATTGAAGAGGAAGATAAAAAATCCATGATCAAGATCATGCAATCTATAATAAAATATAAAGAAAGAATAATGACTATCAAAAGTATGAGGCAAGAAGTCAAAATCAAGATTAAGAACTCAAGAATCAAAATAGTCAATATTCACGATTCAAGACCCGTAATCAAGATCCAGAAATACAAAATCATTTCCAATGAATTAAGGTATGTTCCGCATTTAATAATTCAATAAAGCCATGAGTACAAGAAAAAACTAACAGAATGTGTACTCATATTGATATGGCAAATGTGATTGGACTCTTCTTTTTTTTCTTTTCCCATCTTCCAATGACGTTGCGTCATGTGTTATTTGTTAGGAAGATTTGACACGGATGATCTTGATACAAAATGACGCCGAATAGAATAGTGAATATTCTGCAAGGTAGTGTTACCAAGAAATTCACAAGAAAGAACGCAATATTAACGACAAAAAATACAGAGAAAACGTCTCTGAAGTTCGAGAAATTTTATTATATCCAGCAATAATGAAAATAAGTCTACAAACCAGACTTTACAGTAAAAGTTCGAATTTTTTCAAAAAAAGAAAAAATTCCAAAAATCACGCTAAATTAAAATAAGGAATAAAATAAGTAGTCTGCGAAAAATCTAGCACAAATCGGATTAGAAATCAACTTCAAATATGCAATCGAAATATTACCAAAAATAGCAAAATTTAACTTAAAATAGTAATTGAGAAGGGAAAACAGTGAAATTTGAGGTCGAAACGCGTCAAAACAAGCTTTTCGGATTGTGGTTATAATCGTGATTCTGAGAACCGTAGCCAAAGTTATGGCCAAATTATCAAAACACGTCACAATCACCAAAATTACTCGATCACTTGTCATCCTTGAGCCGATCTGCCAACTCGTGATACTTTAGAGCCATTAACGTGTTACCTGACAACTCATTATCTGACTCGGAACCCTCCTGTATCACAAAAGTATTTAGGTTTTCATGTTTTTAAGATTTAAAATTTCATAAAATTCTAACAGTTGGAACTAGTTGGAAACCTCTTAGTTTGATGAATTAAGATTCTTTCATCTCCACATTGTCATTGATTTAATTTTTTTATTAACGGCGTAAGTTTATTTTAATTACACCAGTAATTTTGTTTCGGAATTTGATGCTTAAAACAGATCACCAAAAGGCAGCCAAGAGACGCACTAGTTTGGACCTTGGTTTGCGCACTGGTTCAGCACAAGAATCGCACGATTCTGCACAGGAGGTGCATGATTCTGCTTATGAAGTGACTAGTTTATAGATTGAGTACGTACTTTGTGTCTTGACATTTCTTCCACACCAAAACTGAATTTTCAAGCACTCATCAAAAGAAGTCCTAAACAATGTAAAATCATGAAAAAAACATAAATGTACCTCTCGATCATATTGGAGAGGATTGAGAGGAACACAATGTTCCACTAAGCAAAGGCACAATGGCATCTTCCACTAAGCAAATGTTCCACGGGGCATTCGAATCTAGTCTTTCTTGATCTTTCGAGGTTATTGGAATTTTATTTTAGCCTAACACCCATTTTGTTTCTGTCTAACTGATGCTTTGGTGTGGAAGTATTCGGTACTCCTGTCACATGCTTTAAACCATTTGGCCCTAGATTGTTGATGACAATACAATTCCTCTCTTTTCCTGAAAAAAGTTCAATCTCCGGCTCCAACATTGTAATTCCTCCAGTTGATTAGTGCACCGAACTTTGTACAAGGCCTTTTAGTCTTTTTTTTTTTTTTTTCCGACTCAGTACTAGACGCCACTTTCCTAATATTGCAAAAGAACTCCAACTATGTACTGCACTACTACACCAAAAAGCCTCGAACGATGTGCATAAATTTATTTGAACCTAAGAGACTAAAAAGAAGTAAAACTTGTTCAGCAAATACATGTATAGGAATAAACTTTGAAGCTGCTATACATGACATTGGGTTGCTTGTTTTAAGATGTTCATTTAATATTAGGAGCTCTAAAAATTGTAAGGTGTATGCAATATTGACGTCAATCCAATAAGTTGATACAAAGGACACCATTCTGTGTTACTCATCTAATTTTGCTGGGAATACAACAGTTACTATCTTAACTGTTTGGAGGCTGGAACTAGCTGGAAACCTCCAGAGAATGATGCCCCTGGGCCTAGTTCGATGAATTAAGATTTTTTCATATCCATTTATTTCTCCTCTTGTTTTAGTTTTTCGTTAAGCCCTTGTTTGGAGCCCATTTTGTGGGAAAGAAAATGAATTTTTGTATCGTTGGGCTCCAAATTCAAGCCACAATTTTTGACTTTTATCTCACATGGGTGGGATCTACCCCCATTTCCAACGGTCAAAAATTCTAATTTTTGGACCAGAAAATGGGCTCCAAACAGGGGCTAAATACATAAGTTTGCTATAAGTACTACAGTGATTTTGCTTAAGATTTTGACGCTAAAAAAGATCACCAGAAGGCAGCTAATGCTCATTGGTTTGAGCTCTGATTTGCACACTGGTTCATCACAATAGTCGCACGATTCTGCACAGGAGGCGCTTGATTCTTTTATGAAGTGACTAGTTTTTTGATTGAGTATTAAATTTGTTTCTTAATATCTCATCCAATCTAAAAGCCAAAATTTTGATGCACTCATCAGAAGAAGTCTTTAACAACGTAAAATCATCCAAAAAACACTTAATGTACATCTCGATCACATCAGAAAAGATTGAGAGGAATGAAATGTTCCACTAAGCAAAGGCACAATGGCGTCTTCCACTAAGAAAGTGTTCCACGGGGCATTTCAATGTATCCTTTCTTGATCTTTCGAATTTATTGGAATTTTATTTTATCCAGAACATCCATTTTAAAAATTATATTGAGAATGTAATACATTTCTTACTTTCCTCAAGCTCAATCGTAGAAGGCACTGCACTACTAAATATTTCTCCAAAATAATCTGCAAGAATAAAACTGCCCTCTCCCCTAGATGCCAAACACCATTGGTATTCCTGATCCGTGATAAATTATTTTTGTTTTCCTTCTAACTGATGCTTTGTCATGGAAGTATTTTGTACCCGTGTCCCATGCTTTTATCCATTTCGCCCTCGATCATTAATGCCAATACAAATCCGCTCTTTCTGAGAAAAATAAAATCTCCTGCTCCAACTTTGTAATATCCTCCAATTGATTAGCACAGACCGAACTATTTTACAATGTCTTTATTCTCTCTTTTTGTTGGAAAAAATAAATAAATTGAAGGGCTGACTTTGGAATAAATTTTGAGTGGGACCTGTTTGTTTATTTTGGAAGATCAAGATTGATTTGTGTTCTACTATGTGAGAACATCAAAATTATATATTTACTTGTCAAAAACTAATGCTCGGGTGAATGAAAAATTGGAGCTCAAAGTGATGCATTAGAAGATGTTTTGTGTTGACAGGAAACTAGTTTAAAGTTATCTTACATAGGAAAATAGATAAAGGCAATGACCACTTGAAATATGATTACACTTTAAAATAGTGTAATTATATGTAGTATAGAGTGCTCTCCACATGCACGCGCAGTAGTGCAAATCAAGGACTGAAATAGGCTTCGGACCTTGATTTAGGCAACCAAGAGGGGCTTGGTTTAGGCCTTGATTCAGCAAAGGCAGCCAAGAGGCGCCTAGTTTAGGCCTTGATTTTGCACACTTTTTCAGCAGAAGAGTCGCATGATTCTGCACAGGAGGCGCTTGATTCTTCTTATGAAGTGACTAGTTTTTCCATTGAGTATTAAATTTGTTTCTTGACATCTCATCCAATTCAAAACTAAAATTGTCACGTACTCATCAAAAGAAGTCTTAAACAACGTAAAATCATCCATATAAACTTAAATGTACATCTCGATCACATCGGAAAAGATTAAGAGGAATGCAATGTGTTAGATATTTTTCATCATTTTGCATGTTTTTTTTGTTTGCGAATGTTTTGCCGCCCCGACTAGTGTTTTTCATCAAGAGAATTTTTTTGAATGGATGCATCTGTTCGGTTTAAATTTTATTCCAACAGATGCGTTCATTCATTTCTAGGGACACACCTATTCAAACGGTTACCTTCACTTCTATATATTCTGGGCGAATTCTCATTTGCAAACACATTAAAAAAACGTTTATTCTCTTCTTTCTTTTGGCATCATCAGTTCTTTATAGAGTGTCTTCTTGGTTTGATCAAAAAGTCACAATTTGAATCAAACGCCTCCATTGTATCCTGAGAGAGATTTTCTTTTATACCCCACTCGTGACCTTGTTGGATAGGGGAGAAACATCTCTTAAAATATAACGTTTTCGTGCCTTGATGTTCATTATTTTTCCAGATTTTCCTACATATTAACAAACACAATGTTCCACTAAGCAAAGGCACAATGGCATCTTCCACTAGGCAAGTGTTCCACGGGCATTTGAATGTAGAATTTCTCGATCTTCGAAGTTATTGGAATTATATTTTATCCCGAACACCCATTTTAAAAACTATATTGAGAATGTAATAGATTTGTTACTTTCCTCAAGCTCAATCGTAGAAGGCACTGCACTGCTAAATATTTCTCTAAATAACCTGCAAGAAAATTTATGACTACCAGTCTACACCATTAGTGTTCCTGATCCATTATAAATTATTTTTGTTTTCCCTGTAACTGATGCTCTGTCGTGGAAGTATTTTATACTCAAGTCACAGGCTTTTTACCCTCATCGTTGATGCCAATACAAATTCTCTCTTTCTGAAAAAAGTTAAATCTCCTCCTCCAACTTTGTAATATCCCCCAATTGATTAGCACACTCTGAACTATTTTACAAGGCCTTTATTTTCTCTTCTTCCCGACAGTTTTGATGCTACTTGCCAATAGTTTCTTGTTTTAAGATGTTCCTGTAATCTTAGGAGCTATAAAAATTTTACGGTGTACGCAATGTTGACGTCGATCCAATAAGTCGATACCAAGTACACTATTCTTGTGTTACTCTTTTAATTTTCTTTGGAGTACATATTTTCCTAATTCTGAATTCTTTTCTGTATAATGCATTAGCTATACAAATTTTATTGCAGAGTGATTAATTTTTCTTTGTATTTTAACACTTTTTAACCATTTTATATTACTTGATTATTTATTGGCATAAACTAAACTGGACCAGTTGAATTATCTTTTTATCAATGTTCGAATTCACTTTTACATGACTCTCTAAATCCACTTGTGCATGACGTGGGCAAATTTCAAAACTTTCTAAGCAAATTATACAATCACATGATTCTCATCACTTACTATCTTAACATCATAACTTGTTCTGATCTTGTTGCGTTTCTCCTTCCGTATATCGTCAATAAACATGACGAGAAAATTAATCTCGAGTATCTTGTGAACAACGGGAACCGGAAGACTTCAATGATAATGATAAAGAACGGACTGCTAAAAAAGACGGATGAACTTAGCATCCTATGTGGTTTAGAAGTTTGTACAGTTATTTACAGCCTCCGTGTACCAGATTTGGCGGTATGGCCACCACCACTGGATGCTCAGCGGGTTATTTCCAGATTCTGGGATCTCACAGAAATGGAATAAACCTGAAATATACTCATCAATTGATTCGGAATCCTCAGGAACAAGTCTAGAAGCTGCTGAGGGAGAACATTACAAAAGACATGGAAATTCTCATGTACCTGTGCATGGCTGGTTTCATCTGCCCGCAGAATCTCCTGCCAAGTTAACTGACCTAATTACGACATTTTTCAAACAAAAAATGCGGGGCATGACAGCTCGAATGGAGGAACTTCGAAAGAATGAGGCAGTGAATTCAGAAACGTGTGGGAAATGTGCGCAGAATTTTTTATTAACCCTTGTTTGCTGGATTTGGACAGCATGATTGCCCTATTGGTCACACAATTCAGACCCCTCCGTGTTAAGTCAAAATTATAATTAGCAATTTCTTTAGTCAAAATCACGTCCTAATTGAATTGTATTAGGAGTTTATCAAAGTCAAAATAAGAGTTATTGAGTTCTAATTATAGCAAAGGAGTTGAAATTGGTAGTATAGTCTTGAAAGTGTACAAAATGTCCTAGAAGATCACTTATGATCAAGGGAATATGATTAGAAGTCTAAGGAGTATCAAAGAGTCGCACAAATTATGCTCCAAATCTTGAGTCATAACTTGCACTCATTTTTCACATTGAAAATATTAGAATTTGAACAAGGCTATTCTATAAGAATTGTATCTCATTGAGTTATCTTTCCAATTCATTTTGAATCACCTTAATTGGATATTGAAAGAGGAAGTTATAATAAAAATATTGACGACTGCTTAGCTACCGTTGGCTTGATGCTAGAGCAACGGGTTGCCGTTCAGAAATCCGTTTTGCTTCAAACACTTAGTTTTTCAAACTATTTTCATCTCAAACACTTTTCCCTATACATATACTACACCTTTGGATGTTCAAAAAGTGTGTTAAATCATATTATTTCATAGAGATAGTTCCTTAAAGATCAAAATCATCATTCTTTGATCTCTAGATCCAACCACCATATCATTGTGTACATAAAATCTTTCCAAGCTAATATATTTTTTTGAACCATAAATTATTCCGATATACACTGAGCCATATATTTTCACATCGTTAGACATTAAATCACTGATCAAGACACAAAGATCGTTTGATCAAACACCAACCTGAAGAATGAGCAGTTCTTCATTTAATCCATCGGAGATAAATCGATATCAGGGATCGGAAGTTGTTACAGAAGCACAAATTCAGGAGGACTAAGTTGAGGTACCAGAAGTCGGGATGTGATCAAGAGTCAGGATTTGTTCTGAAAGAACACACCTCCAATAAGATCAACGGAGACTGTAGGAATATTTGAGGTCAGAAGTTCTACGGGTCTATACCGTATGAGGCAGACGGGTCTACACCATCTGTAAATTTGCTTCAATTTATAGTGAATTACAGACTAGCAAAAGTGCTTGAAGTTTTTACCCGTTTCTCCGTATCATCTTTGGTGTTTTTTACTGCTTTAATTATTGATTGTGGCATTCAAACCATAGGATAAATAGACGTGATTGATTAACTATGTAGAAACAATTAAAAAGCGACTTGTTATTTTTAATTGTATAATTCATACATTGGGTCTAAATATTCGGTAATTTAAAACTTACACCCTGGACTATGTTTTACCTCCCCACCAGGAAGTGATGATGCTGGAACTAGCTGGAAACCTCCAATTGATTAGCACACTCTGAATTACACCAGTGATTTTGATTAAGATTTTGATGCTAAAAAATATCACCAGAAGACAGCCAAAAAGGCGCACCGGTTTGGGCCTGGATTTGCACAATGGTTCAGCACGATAGTCACTCAATTCTGCACAGGAGGCCCTTGATTCTGCTTATGAAGTGACTACATTTCTTGACATCTCATCCAAACCAAAACCAAAACTTCGATAAAGATGAGGCCGATATAAAAGATCTAATATCATTATTTTAGGGTTTATTCTTTCTTCGATGGACCTTAAAAAAAATGGGACAAGGGGGAATTACAAAGTTATCTCCAAGTCCTAAAATTTCTTGGATCTTCAAAAAGACGACTTTGTCAACTTGATGAATTAATTTCAAGATATAAGACTTTACCATTAGAATGGGTTGTTCAATGTTCCACGGGGCATTTGAATGTAGCCTTCCTTGATCTTTCGGAGTTATTGGAATGTTTCGGTGTTACACATGTTTTGCTTGTGTTGTTTTTGTAACTTAATTATTTGCTTAATTGTTAGTTTCCTCGTGCTTTTACACGTGGTATTGTTGATTTCAAGTGTTTTGGGAAGTGGATATGACAAGCAATTGAATTGAAGTTTGGGAATTATGTCTTTGGGTTAACAGTGTTACGTTGTGTTGATTTTAATTTAAAATAAATAATTTTGTCTTGAAATGTCAAATAGGGAGTTTGTTAGATCCAAATTGTATCGACTTAGCAGAATCAGGCGACTTTCCACAGGGAGGATCTTCCACCTTCATGAATCTATCTTAACATGAATATATATAATAAATTATGGCCTTGAATTTAATACAGGTCACGAAAAAAATGGGGTAAACTAATTATATTCAACATAAATATTTTTTTTATAGCGGAAGGCTTATTTCCTCACTCACAGTCACTATAGTCGTGCGACAGATGTATTGATCAGTCAAGCAAAAAAATATTCTATTGTCAGGTTCAAGTTTCCTAATTGTCAGGCAAAAAAAAAAAAGGTTTTCCCTCATTTCAATGCTTCTTTCTCTAAATGTGGTCCAACGGGCGTTGAACCCGACCGGAAGGGAGACGGGGGAGTAGTTTGAAACGATTTGCCAACTAAGACACTATTGTTGAACTATGATCAAGCTTCAAAGAGATACAAAATAACGTCACTCCCGAGGGATTGCATACAGCTAGACAATCAAGTTTCATCTCTCGAGTAAATTCTATATCTAGTTATTTCATTTGCTTATCGAAACTGGTCCATGATTAGAACAAATAAAAGTTAGACAAGAACATAACTAGATAAGCCAGTACACCATTAACGATTGTGAAAAGGTTAATAATCGCACTCAAATTAACCAACTATATATATGCACTACCTCATCCTTGAGTCGAGAATTCTCCAGCCATAGTTCATGTTTAAGGAAGGACAATTCTACTACACAGTTGGACCGCTACATGTCAGCAAGATGTATTGCTGAGTGTTTCTCTGTACCTCGAGCTTTCTCCATGGAGATTTTCATTTTTAACTCGAACATGTATCTTTCCTTGGCGCTCATATTTTATCTGTGAATTCTACCACCGCAGTTGGACCGCCACATGTCATCAAGAGGTATTGTTGTGCTTCTTTTTTCCTCAAGTTTTCTATGTAGAGATTTTCATTTTTAAACTCGAATATGTATATTTCCTTGGCACTTATATTGTATTCTGTGAATAAAAAAAATTGATGCATATAAGTTCGATCTCGGAAAATGAGGACAAAAAAATTCTTAGAATTTCCGTTGTCAAATGTGGTGAATTCCTTTTGCTAGTTCTGAGTTCCCGACTGCATTCTATGTTCTTTTACTTTTGGCATCAGAAACTTGAGGAGGTATGAACAGAATCAACATTACCCGCTTTCGAATTTTTGTTTCACTTTAACATCTTTTTCTTCCTTGGAGAAACTTCCGTGCTTGTTAATTGTTACTTCTTTATCACTTTACACTACGACATTTTACGTGTAAAAGGCAATATTCATTAACTCAGCGTTGTTAAAGGAAATATCGCAACATTCTAATTAGTGTATGTTGCTATTGGTTTACATATTTGAGATTTTGCAACATTTTGTAGATGCATGTTACTAATGTCTTGTTTTCAACGTTCAAAACCCATTGCCGAAACAAAATAATATATGGTGCTTTTGCAACGCTCGGTAGTTGCTGCGGAAAGACATCTTTAGTAACATTATCTGCTTGTTGTTAAAACTTTTTTCGAAAATCTAATTTAGCATTGTTCATTGCCTGTTACTAAAACAAATAAAGTAGGACTCTTTTGCAACGTTATTTGTTTGTTGCAAAAAGAACTTAAAGGCCCATTTTTATTTCTTTAGCCAACTTTAATAACTCAGCCCATACACCTTATTTCTTCGACCCGATCCAAAATAATTCCTAATTAAAAATCACCAGCTTGGCCCAACCCAACATCTTGTTTTTACAA
>CAIGRB010162909.1:0-14760 GCA_903798255.1 Fraxinus quadrangulata
ATACTTAATAGTAGACTTAACATCCTTATATACATCAGGTATTAACATTCAAAATGATAACAACTTTATATTTTTCAGAAACTTTATCCCCATCATTAATAATATCTTGAACTAATTTATTAAAAGTATCAAGATTATCGTCCAAGTCTTTAGACATATCAATCTTAAAGCTAAAGAACATTTCTAGAAGGAAGAGTTTATTATGCAGACTCTTAGACATATATTGTTCTTCTAATTTGTCCCACAAAGCCTTAATATTATTTAGTTTACCAATTTTTCTCAATATTTTATTAGACAAATGAAGAATTATAGAGGTATAAGCAAGTTCATCATATTCAAATTTTTTATCATCAGTCATAGTAGTAGAAAATTCACCAGTTATAACCTTAGAGACTTTTTGTTGAACTAGAATCCCTTTCATTTTTTGCTGCCAAATGGGGGAAATCTCTTTTTCCATTAAAAACTCAAAGTTCAAACGTTGTAGTTGTCATTTGAAATTTTTTATCAACACAAAAAAGATATTTGAGGTCACAGTTTAACAGAAAATCAGAAAATAGATATTTCAAAAACCAATTGAATAACTTACAGAACCCAGTGTTACAAAAAAATAGGGATGAAATATCAATTCAAACAACAGATTAACAACACAGTGAACAACACGTGAACAATCAACAGTGATTATAAGCAGATTTATTAGGTTTTTAGTGTTGGCGATTCTGTAGGCAAAATGACTGATTTGTAACGTGTTGTAAAAGTCAAGGACTTAGGGTGTAATTTCTATAAATTGGGTTATGAGGTCTAGGGTTCAAGTATGAAAATAGGAGAAACACGACGTCGCATTATCACTGGCCTATCGTCTGGACATTGCTCGAGCGACCAAAACAGAACGACTATTGTTCGCTTGTCGCCCGGCTCTCGCTCGAGCGAGAGGCTCTCGCTCATCTGTCGCTGAGGTTTCGCTCACGCGACAGGTTGTTTTGAAAAATCCTAATTCGCGATTTTAAACAGATTTTTTCGACATATTCAACCTAATTCCCTCCTCTTATAAATACCCAAGCCATTGGACGAATTTTGGTATGGTTGTTCATTATATTACTTCTTCCTATCATCTTCTGAAAATCCAAGATATTCTTACATTGATTCTATCATTTTGATTCTTGAGATCATACAACCACCGGTTGGGAAAAACACAAATTCCTTAAACCAAAACACCACATACTTCTTATTGGTTATAAAAAGGTACTTTCTCAGTTGGACTTCAGAAGTTTCTGGAGGTTAAGAGATATTGGACTACAAGCGCATGAAAAAGAACAAGAATATGTGATTCTTGGATATCCACTTGGAAGAGACATGTACAGAAGAACGTGAGACTGCTACAACATATCTTGGTAGAAAATTGTGAGTCTGTAAGTACAGCAGAACTTGGAAGCTATATGAGGTAGATCAGGAGATCTAGCAGGTTAGCTAGACAGTATCTACGGTAGTAGATCGCAAGACTGGAATGAGCAGCGGATCTTGGAGTTGCAGGATTTACAACAGCTAGTGGAACTAGTTTAGAATTAAACTGTAACCCACATTGTCTTTAGTGGGAGTAACGGGTTTGGTCCCAAAGTTTTTCCCAGTTGGATTTCTTCGTCATCATATCGATGTTCATTAATTACTGCTTTCATTATATTGATTGATTATACAACTGCGAAATTCAAATTTAGAACTAAAATTGAATTGTATGCTTAACATCTAGAAACTATTAAAAAGTGACTTATTACTTTTAATAGATTAATTCTGCATGTAAGATCGAATTTGTTAGTTAACTACGCATTTTTCAAAATTAATAGCCACAGTGAAAAAATAAAATCAGCAGAGGTATTAAACTAACCAACAGTCACAGTAATGCACCAAATATGCTACAGTATATTAAATGGATTAATATGAAAAATTCCTCCAATTTCTGCGTGTTGGAATTCACTAGGATTCCGTGAAATTCACGACCCCAGGTCAAGGCATAATTCTTAACCACCATGAATAAAAGGAATAATAAAGGGAAACATAGGGAATTCAATAATATTCAAGATCAAATTAATAGAAAGTAAAGTGTTAGAACTATTTTACCCAACAGGTTCAAAGAACTAGTGCCAAATTCCAGAGTTTCTACAGGACAACCAGCTCGAAGCCCAAATCTCCAAGCTCGTTCACCAAGAACCAATTTCTCTCAAGAAATCACAAACAGAAAAATCAAGATTAGTAAAAAATCGAAATCTAGGGTTTCACTGTAAAAAACTGATTAGTGTAGAAACGGTTGTGAAATTGATTTCCACACCCGACACTACCAATCGAAGAACCAGAGAGCCACCAAGAAGGCTTTGATACCACTGTAGAGCTAAAACACCAACGAACGCAGATTTACAGATTCACAAAGAATATTTAATAAACCAAAACACCAAGGGATTGATTATTATTTGGGCTCAGAATACAAAACATATTGTACCCTTCTATACAAGGAAAAACCACAAATACACCAAGAAACCCTAAAGAAATCGCCCAACATAGCTACTCAATGGTTCAAGATTACACCGTCAATCTAAACCAGCTCAACTCTCAATCGAAGGACCACAAAGGAAACAATCACACAGATTGAAGATTAAAACCAGAAGTTTTAATCCATACACTAAGTATTGAAAGAGAATCAAAAGAAGAAAACCACGAAAGAAAAGAACACAGAAGTTTCTCACACACGAAGCAAGAACATAATGAAAAATTAGGGCTCAAGTGACCATTCAGCTCGTATATATACACTTCACAGTCACCGTAGATCAGCCATAGAATTGAGGGTCCAGAGCAACGCACATGGCGATAAATTGGGCTGGGTTTTGGGCCGGTTTCCTTGAGTTATTGGGCAATGCTTATTTTTTGTTGAAATAATATTTCCAGCAATTTGGGCCAAGCCCGTTCTCATCATTGCCCACGGTTGAAATGCAGATATCAAAAATTGCATCACAATCCAACATAAACAAAAAGAAAAATTTCTACAGGATCATCGTAGTTCTCAACTCAATTGATAACGTTGCTTATTAACTTAGGTCAAGTACTGTCTACATTCTAAACTCAGTTGTGCAACAAGAAAATGATTCAAAACTTTCGTTAGTACAATATGTATAACTCAAATTAGATTGATGACTACTATCCATTTCAAAAAAAAGTAAATATTATATTCAACAACTAATTATTATTTTTTAAACTCTTTCAACTAATCCACCAACTTCTCGATGCTCATTAGTTATATATGTGTTGCTTAATTAATCTACCAATTTTTTTAAGTCATCATGATAGTTTAAGAAGATATTATTGACTAAGTTCTTGCAATTTGTCTCACGGGCCATCAACCACATTCTTTTCTTAGACATTAATCCAAAAATTGGTTGTTATTTCATCCGTCTTTTCCAAAACCATTTCATACTGCACCAGGGGAGGAGCATAAGGGGACCGATCGGCAACTGCCCTCACAACATTTTTCAAACTGTTTGTAGAAATTTTAAAACTTTTTTTAACATAATATAATGTTGAATTTCATTCGACGTTACGAACCAAACATGATCCTATAGCTCAGGTCTATTTCTCAAACAAGTGTGGAAAGTGAGTGAAAATAGCCTAACAACGCAAGCCACTATATATCCATTGATTAATTCAGCATTACCCTTAAATTCTAAGGCAATGAGTCGCAGAAAATTTCATTCACAAGGATGTGTACCATTTTCCTGGGAAGAACAGCCAGGACTTCCCAAATTCACTCACCAAAAGTCCTCCATGGATATAGGCCTAACTACATGTCCTATCCTCTCTGATACCAATTCCAAGAATATTCCGGTGCCACCTCCTCCGTACTCAGCGTCTAAACCTCCAAGAAGAAGCCATGCAGTGAAGGGACTGCGGTGGCAAGATGATCCATTCTTGGCAGCTTTAAAGGCATGCACGAAAAGTGTAATTCGGAATCACGGTGGAGGACATAAGGGAGAAGATCAGATTAAGGGAAATGGGAATTACAGTAAGAGTGTTTTCTCATGCAAACAGTGTTGTGATGTTGAAAATGATAATTTTGTTAGGCTTTCTAAACTCCCTCCTCTTCCTAGAGAGAGGTACAAAGCTAAACCCTTTGTTAAGAACTCACAATAAATTGTAGGTGTACTATTTTGTAAACATGTTGTAATTAAAGTTTTACAGTGTAATATTCGGTGAATATTAACTTTTATATTTTAATTAGGGTGCTAATTCAGTTAATCATGCAATTTAGTTGGTTTTTTTTATCTTCTCAAAACAGTTCCAACAGTACCAGGCCGAGTGCTGTCGAGTCTCGACTCTAAAAATTGACTCTTAGATGTACCGGTTAAGGTCATGCTGTTACTCATAGATTGGATGCACAAAGAAAAATATTGAATATAAAACTTTAATTAAATAAATTTGTTTTCACTTTCAAGAATTTAAACTCACCGAATATGATTCTATATAACTAAAAAATAATGTTTTTTTATCATTATAATGATATAACATCGATGATGTGACAATTTAAATGGAATAATGGGATACGATAGTTCAATCATCTTCTTTCTCATGAAAACTGAAATGTCCTATATCATTATTTTACTTAAGTTTCCACATCACCAATGTTTCATCACAATAATGATAAATATCATTACTCATAACTAAAAAGGGATAAGATCATCTACTTTTTCTTTTAAACAATGTACACTTTTATGGTGATGCCTTGCATTGTCACATTATATGTTTTTAAAATTTTATTTTGCAATTCTTCGACTAAAAATTAAATGTAAAAGGATTTGAGAAAATGGACATTGATTAAAAAGGGATTTTGCTACTTGTATATAAAAAATGTACATAATGAATTAAATAATATAATGTGGAGGGAAAAAATCGATCGTGCTTTAAGTTGGCAAATGGTAGATTGTCATATGTCATCATGTAATCAATTATATAAATCTTGATATACATATAGCAAGATCCATTAAAAAATAGTTTTCCTTAATAAATATGATACTCATATGGTTTGATATAGGGATCGGTATTTTAACTGGAATTGAATCTCTTGAATTGAAAACGTTTACCTGGCTCTAGAACCGAATTTGTCCTCTCTTATAAGTTTTTTAAGTTTTTATAATTTATCTACTCTGGCCCAATGACCCAATAAGATCCAACAGAAATAATGGGACGGAAGAAAAGTCGACAATATTGATTGTTATGTTGTTTTCAAATGAATGGATTTCTATTGGTATAATCATTTGTAGAATTTAGTAATTCCTTATTATTTATTTCTAGCTTTTGATTTGTTTTGGGTATGTAATATGGTGTTTATGCTTGCTTAGATAGTAGATGCAATTTGATAATATCTTTTGCTTGAAAATAACATGCCATTATGATAGCTATTGGATATTATTTATTTTGTTTCTGCTTAGATATTGAGAGGAGAAGTTCTATTTTCAATTCTAATTTTTAAAAAAAATATTATGGATAGAACCAAACTCTAACAAAATCAGAATCGACATTCAGGTTCAAGTTCACGTTCGGTTCTTGTAATTATATAGACTTAAAATGGTTCTATTTATGAAATATTCAAATCGTAATACGTAATTCTAGATATTGAAATAACAGGATCGACCCACCAACGCTCAAACCTGGTTCGAGATGAACCTACAATTTTTACATAAGTTTTTAGTATTATCATATTAGTGAAAATAATGTAAATCCAGGTTGGGCAGAATATGGCCTGTTAGCAAGTCCAAGCTTGATCTTATTTTTAAATTGGGCCTATTGTTTGTAGCTCAAACATTTCAACCTTGATTCCTGCATTACACGACGCCTGTAAATGGGTGCATTCAACGTGAAATCAAATAAAATTACACGTCTCTCTTTCTTATTCACGCTCTATCTATAGAGATCATTGCTCATTCAATCATAGAGCATGTTATCCCATTTTTAAATTGCTTTATTCTTTTTCATCTCCAATTACTCGATAATTGGAAAGAACAGGTTCAAAATCACGATCAATTCCTTTTTCAAATCCTGCTGTAGCTGAGAGCCATTATTAAAGTATTAACTTTGCTTGTGATTTTTCTAGAAAGTCGATTTTGAAGTGTATTTTGATAATTTTACATCGATTTTTTAAATTTCAGTATACAAGATGTTCTTACGTTGTAATCATTAAACATAACGATATTTATCATATTTATGTTAAAGAAATGCTTTGAAAAAGGTTGTAAGGAACCTATGAACTCAGTAGTCTATATCAGAATGAAAGGAAAGGAATGTGATCCTTCTTCGTTCAATTATTGAGTATAATAAGGGGTTGGTTAGATTAATTGCAAAGTTGTGTTTGTCACATTATAAAGAATTAATCAGAATATTACGAAGAAGAAAAATAGTTAAAAACATAACTCTTTAAACTTAATTTTACATTAAAAAAATGTGACGGAATTAATGGGGACAAGTGCTTAATTTTCAACCACTCCTTCGACTGGTCCCAGTTGTCTTTTGTATATTAATTACTTGTTTCACATTGATGAAATATTGATTTAGCCTGCGTTTGGTCTCGATTATAATTTTTAAAATAGTATTTTTTTAAGAATATATGATTAAAAAGAAAAAAAAATTAAATTTACGTTTAATATTATTTTATTGAAAAATATGTGATTAATAAGAACAGAAAAAAATAAATTATAATTTTAATGAGGCCAAATAGGAATTTAATAATCTCTGTCATATTGCTACGTGTGATGAAATATTTGTTTAGGTATTCTTTATATGCATTTAATATTTATTGATTGAAGTGCTGCGTCGTACCATTTTAAAATTTTGGGAATTATTTGTTGGTTTCGAATTTATCAGCCAAATACTATTACCGGTACAATTTATTAGTAAATTATTTTTTATATTTCACGAATAATTTAATGATGTAATTTATAAGCACGGCGAAAAGGATATTTCCTTTTTCTCAATTATGACAATTTTAAATCATATTATTTTTTTTGACAAGTTGGACCACCCGACACACAATATTTACAACGTTTTGGATGACGTTTTAGACTAGGTCAAGACTATACTTTTAAACGGGTTGGTTTAGGCTCTTAGCAAGCCTTAATTGAATCTAAGTGCATGCTGGTTCCATCGAGACAAGCCACTGTTTTGAGTTTTGATACCTAAATGTAACGTGTGATACGTCAGGATTTACATTTTGGTGTATATAATGCTTAAATAATATTTCATCATTGACTGGTAAAAAAAATAATTTTTTTCATCAACCAATGATGAAATATTACTTGAACATTATATACGTTAGAATGTAAATTTTAATGTACAAGTAGAATAATTTTTTTATACGTTTGATGATCTTCAATTCACAACAATTTGTATTATGAAAGGTTAATAATTGCATCTTTATTACTCACCGGAAGAGACAATGCACCGAACTCAACATGTGTCGTAAAATTGATTCGAAAAGGGTTCTAATCAGAAACAGTAAAAATAATACAGAGGGTTGGGTCAGGTTGTAATCAAGGCTAAAAAAAATAATAATAATAATTTGATTTAATGGGTACTTATCAATACCTAATTAAGACAGCAGGCAAGCCAAACACCACTTAACACGTCCTGCACCGTGTAATATCAGAATTTGGTCATTGCACCGACGCTTTTCAGTTTGTCCCTTCAATTTTCTGTAAATTCTGATTGATGATAATAAGTAATACACACGTGGTAGAATGTTAAGATGGACACGATAAGCTTAAAAATTGTATAAGTAAACCTATGATCAAAATTCATATCTCTTTCTTTCGAATTATGCAGGTAGCAGTTACTTGTCAATGAGATGGACACACCATCTTGGCGTCATTTTATGTTTTCCAGATTTTGTATAATTCACTGCCCCCTAGGTGGGAACATTATTTATCATCAAACAAGACCGTCTGACTGAGACCCGTATGGCATTATTCCTATTTTTACTTTTTTTTTTTAGATCAACTTAATTTAAAAACTCTTCTTACTTGGCAAAAAACTTTTGAAAAATTATTGATTCAAAAACAACTTATTAATCTCTAAAAAAAATTTGATTTTTAAAAAGCCTATCAAACATGCCTTAATTATCCTGTAATCATTTTTCGGTATCCTCTAAATAATTGGATTAGGACACGTGTGTTCATTAAGTATTTTATTTGTCAAATGCTATGCACTGACCGTTATATATGATAGCTGATGAGTAACAATTGGTGTTAAATCTTGCATGGTGGATCCAGTCATCATGAGTTGAATGCTAATTCTGGAAATGAACACTTGATTAGCCTAATTGACGTTGAAAAGATGGGGTGCAATGACCGGAAATTCTCTGGTACTTTAGTCCGTGATGCCAATGTGAATAATTGAGTAGAAAGTAGTAAATAAATGTGTCGAAAAATTTCATTACTAAATTTGACGGTTTTGCTCTATTTATAAGAGTTAATGTTAGGTTGTGACTCATTTCATATGATTTGAAAATTTGATTCATGGAGGAAGTCTAGATAATTTTGATTTGTATGTCCGAAATGATAAGGGACTAAATTTCATCATGAATTGAGAGTTTAATTGAGAAACTGACATTTTCGTTTTTAATTATTTGACCATGTTCTGAACAAATTGTTATCAAAGTAATTCTGATATTTTATTTGTTCATAACAGTTCCTATTGGTCGTCGCCCAAATTAAATTGAGTTTTGTTACTTGTAAATTTCGGTGTACAACCCCTTCACAAAGGGAGGGTCCACAATTTTTTATTGGGTATGAGCCCCCTATTTGTGAGAGGGGGTTGTACACCGAAACGTACAAATATCAAAATCCAATTTAATTAGTAATTGATTTGATGGTCTTGGAATTGGTATGTTAGATTGAGCAAAGCTATCTTGTCGCAAATTTCAACAGGTTCATTATGCAAATCATGCTTATAATTGTATTTGGGATGTCACACACGAATATTGGCGTCAGTCATCTTATAATAATTGTCAAAAGATTATAAGGTTGGAGTCATGTACATAACCTTGACGTACAGTGGACCTAGTCACGTACGTCGACAGAGACCATTGAGGTCGGTAATTAATTATTTTCTTTGTTTATCCTTCGAACGTTAAAACTGAAAACTTTGACGTGCGCAGAAGGATTTTTTTTTTTTATGGTTTCCACTTTGTAATCAGATTTATGGATGTATGAGGGGAATATCCGTTGCACTTGAGCCTAAATACCCTTTTCTTTAGTTGCCCACTACACTAATTGACGATTTTTTTTATTTTTTATTTAGTGTTGCTTAGCTCTAATTATTTTTATCAAAATTATTAATTAATTAGAGATGGGATTGACGTGTGCATCCTCTTTAATTTTTAAAGGGTTAATTGGTCCACCCGTTAGTTACCAGTAAAAATATAAAGGCATCCATTATTTTATTAATTTAATAAAACATTAAAGTTCCCATCTTATTTATGCTGCATCTTTGCCAATCAAAAAAAAAAGTTGGTTGATATCTGGATTTGCTTATTCGCGCGCACAAAGAACCATATTTGCCGTCTCTGATTGATTCTTTCGTCCAACATCGTGTTTTATTTATTTATTTATTTATTATTTTTTTTCTTTTGGACGTGGACCGTGAGACAACATCGAAAGCTTCATTTAAGTCCTTGTTTGGTCTCTATTATTTTTAACGTATATTTTTCTCTCTCTGATTTTTAATTACACATTTTTTCAATAAAATAATATTATAAATAAATTCAAATTTTTTTCCTTATTTTTTAACCATACATTATTCATCAAAATACTATCCAAAAATGTATTTTAGACAAAAAATGAAGCTAAAATAGAAATAGGTTCTGGATGTAGATTTTTTTTTCTAGATAAAAAGTTGATCAAACTTTATTTTTAATTACACATTTTAATTTATCCACAATTTAATCACATATTTCATAGGATCCACCAGTTTTTCTTATTTTATTTGCTAAAAATCTACGTAAAACAACCTCTAATATATGATGGGTCTAGTAAATTCAATCAGGACTACTAGACAAAGGACAAGTTTGAAAGGGCTTTTGAAAATTCCAAAGTAGCTTATGAAATTAAGAAATTGTTTTAGAACATGGTTGGCTATTAAAAAAATTATCCTATCTTAATCAAATACTAATTCTAATTCCCAAAGAATCCTCAAATATTTTTATGACATTTTTCATATCCATAAACTATTTTTAACGTAATTATTGTGACAATTATAAATTATAATTACTTGTTGCTTTGTTCCTTCTTATGTTATTATCGTTTTTTACTCGTCCGAGTCGGGAGCTGGGGTGGGTGTCCGTATCTAATGGTGCTCTAAAGATTTTTAGATTTTGCTATGGGTACATAATTATACTCATAGGGGTGTCCATAATGAACACTCGGCGTCCCCTATTAGTGGGGTGTCTGTTGCTGTAGGGACCTCCACAAATAGGAGGTCGTCGAGTGTCCATTATGTACCCATGGCATTTTCTACGATTTTTTGATGTGTGTGACTATTATATTCAGGGAAACATGTTTTGGAATATCAAGTAAGCCCCTAATTAATATCGATTAAACTTTTAATTTTAATATAAGACAAAATCAACAATTTAAGTCAACAACATATTTTATGAGTTTCACAATTTTTTAATTACGCATATCATCAAATTTTATCAAAACCTACTGATTTTAATGTGCCATCAAATAGGGGCTAAATGTGCTTTAGCTTTTGACAAAATGCAATAATTGACCAGATTCAAGCGCTCCATTAAATATATATTATATTGTTGGATCTTGGATGCATATAATTGCTTGCATGTCTTTGTTTGATCTATATAGTAAATTCATTTTTGAACCGCATGTCAAATTTAATACTGCAAAACTGAAATTTTAGCTTCGTATTAACATATCATTTGATTAATTAAATAAAGTCATACGTCAAGAAACTCTTTACAAAATAATATTAACACACACACCAAAAAAAAAAAACACCAGATCTAGTTCCAAAAATCATCGCCAATTTCTTCCGCTTCTAGATTTAATTTACACTGACCGACACTAAGCGAGAGAGATTTTCCTAGGGTCCATGCATGTCAAGAAACTCTTTACAAAATAATATTAACACACACACCAAAAAAAAAAACACCAGATCTAGTTCCAAAAATCATCGCCAATTTCTTCCGCTTCTAGATTTAATTTACACTGACCGACACTAAGCGAGAGAGATTTTCCTAGGGTCCATGCATGCATGAATGTTTTTCAAGAAACGGGCTTATTTATTTTTATATTATGATAAATGTTATATAATGTGATTGATGAAGAATTTGTTCTTCATTGATGGACGTAATGTTATTGCATGGCCATGCAGGGATTTAAGTGCTGCTGAAGCTGCCGAACAAGCAATACTTGACGTATATCCCACAATCTCTGCCGGAGGATGAACACCTCCGATAGGAGGTGATCATTTTGTCGCCGGACGAATTGGTTCTGATGTGTCATCATAAGCACTCGGTTCTTTAGTTTCCGGTTCCCAATACTAAACCTGTCCGCGAGGTTCCTCAAGTTCTCCAAATGTTTCTGTTTACGCATTCGGGACCGCCGCGCCGACTCCCTATTCGATAGCATGCGTCTACGCTTTCTCTCATCTATGATAGCATTATTACCTAAACGGATAGTCTCCTCTGAACCGGAGCTCATGGTTTTACATCTATTCCGGTTCGTTTCATCGGAACAATAATTTGGAGTGAGGGGGGTTGGGTTGTCCGAACCGGAATTGGAATTGATCGGTTCTTGAGGTGGTGGTTGGTTAACGAGGACCGGTTCTTCTCGTGGTGGAAAGAGAAACGGTCGGTCATGGGATTCCCAAGGAGTGAAACCTCCTTCGAAAGATGGACATGGGTTCCAGAAAGAATCGGACGAAAGAACGGACGGAAATGTTGACATCATCGCCGGAAAACCGCTTATAGGGGTAGAGAGAGGTTAGGAGGGGAAAAGGGAAGGAACGAGAGGGAGGAGAGTCCAATTTATGGGCAAGTGGAGAGCCATTCTGTGGCCCACATAGGGGCATTTTGGTCAATTACCAGCTTTAAAGGAGCTGCTTTTGAGTCATGCTCCACTAACGGTGGTGGGGGCTGCTCTTGGCTTTTAAAAGTGGACATGGGGCTTACATCAGCATGTGGGTCCCGGCACAAGCTTAGTCATGAAGAAACAAAACAGGTAGGATGTTGTGAACACGTGTCGTGTTACTGTAGCGGGGATAGCCCATTAGTCGGCTTCCTTGTCCTCGCGAGGATTCGTGACTGAATAACACTATTAACAGTGAAATCGATCTACAGTCGTTTTACGTAATATATTTGTGACGATTTATTATATGCTGTATTAATGTAGTAATAAGGCTAGCAATTACCGTGGCTTCATGATTGAATAATGCTATTCATAGTGAAAATTACCGACAGTCGTCCTACGTATCATAAATATGGTAGTTTGTTATTTGATATAAAAGGCAACAAAAAATTTATATATTAATACATCAAATAATAAATTGTCATATGTATATCATGTAGAGTGATTATCGATTTTACTATTTTATAATTAATTATGGAGGCTACTGTACATGGCCTATGATTTCGAAAAAGAGATGGCGTGATAAATGATTAAGAGTATATTTAAGCATATAAATTCATTTTTTAAGTTGACTAGTGGTAGTAGAATAAACTTAGGAGGCGATTACCTAAATCTAATCCTATGACTTAATATAAGGTACACAAAATATAATTTCTATTCTGAACATTTAAGGTATTGATAAGAAGAATTGTAAATGTAAGCTTTTGGTAGATGGAGTTTATGACAGAGAAACCTATTTTTTCATGTTTCACTAATCAAATTACTAGAATTCAAAACACGAAATGATTTGGAGTATTAAACCCCGTTTGGTGGAAATTAAAATCAGGTTTTTAGTAAATTTTAATAGAAGTTCATGAAATGTGTTGTTGAAAAATTGTAGATCTCATAAAATGTGTAGATATTTAAACTTACCACTTACGCCTTGAATTGAAAATTTATTTAAACTCACCAGCTCCCTCAAAATACTGGGATCCTATCTTTTTACTTGTTTTCCTTTTACAATGTATATAATTTTACATACCCGCACGTATATATAAAGAGGAATAAAGTGTTTTTTTATGATCGAGTAATTTAAATTCTTGAAAATGCCAGCCTGGTAAGGGGAAAAATGCAGCAAAAACAAGGAAAGCAAGCAAGATGATTCTGCAACAATCAAGAATGAAAGGAAAGGGGACAAAGAAAATAAGAATATGGGTGAACAGTTAAAAAATTCACCAAGGAGTAGCATAAATTTTTCAGGATTCGATTCAATGCCATCAGATAGAGGACACCCACTACCTACCCCTTCTTCAACGTGAAATGAAAATAATATTCACAAGTTTGGCTTCGGTTTTAGAACTAGGTCCAGTTCTGATTCAAGTGGTTGATGGAGATGGCGACGATAGTGGTGGTCGATGGTAGTAAGCATTGTGGTGGCAAATTTCTAGTTTTGGGTTGAGGGGGTTGAGGGTCGATGAAAAACATAGTTTTTCCTTTTCTATTTTTTTTATTTTTTATTTTTTATTGAAATTTTTAATTATTTTATGGGAAAAATATTAAATTACTATTCCCCTTTTAAAATTGATTAATATTTGATCAAAAATAATTTTTTTGGTCAACTAACGATGGATTGGATGGAAACCGTTCATTGATGACTCAACTGTTATGATTTGAAAGGTTTGGAGTGACGGCTCCAATGATTGAAAAATTAGGGGAAAGTTTCAATGATTGAAAGATTAGGGGAAAGTCTGTCACAATTTGAAATGTTTGAGGTATCAGCTGCAATTATATGTTGTATTGCTTTTGTTCAATCGTAGCTCATAGATGCAACTTTCTAGAGATTTTTAAAGATTTTTTTTTAGAAAAATCGAAGTGTTTATAAAATCATTATCAATTGGTCAGAAATGTCATTAGTATCTAGACACTTGTGTCGGAAATCACTGATTTAAAGTCGGGTGGTGAAGTTGTTAGTAGTCACCAATAGAAGTTTTGTTGGTGCGATGTGGATGGTTCGCCGATGGAAATCGGAGGTTCTCACATTTCCTTTAGCCGATGAATTCATCAACAAGTACTCACCTATAGTGTATTTCTATCAATATTCTTCACATGCATCACTAAACTATTACTAGTTGCAAGTTTTTGATAAATTTTATATTTCATCTGTACTATAAAGATATACTTATTTTCCTTTTTCATATGTTCCAAATTATAGGTTACTTCCTTGTTGAAAGTACAATTGATCTTAGTTTTCTTATATACATCTATTTAATGTTTCTTGTTATCAACAAATATGAATTATTTCTATTTAAACCATTATTTAATATAAGGTTATATTAAAAAAAAATTAAATAAAACATATTGTTTCAATTATATTAATTATATTTTTTAATCTGTGTAAAATTGAAGCAAGCAGATCTTTATGGAACAAATAGATTATAATTTTTAAAAGAATCGAAACAGTGCTATGACGAAACTTTTATCGGCAAATATGTATCTATATACATATTGATTTTTATTCATGTGTAGATATGTATAAAATTAAAAGGGTAACATTCCTTAGTAATTACACGCACAATTTAATTTTGCTTTAATAAATAATGGTGGATCATCTCTT
>CAIGRB010162909.1:16737-47022 GCA_903798255.1 Fraxinus quadrangulata
GGGGGGGGGGGGGGGGGGGTGTTGGTACTTAATTTGGAATTACATACAAGATTCTTTACTTGACAATAATTTTTCGCGATTGAAGGCGTGTTTTTAATAATTACGAATAATTATTGTTGTGATCAATGATCACTGCGGGATTAAAATTCGGTGGAGAAGATATCCATGATGCATGTTTACGAGAGTTAATTACAATATATAGGGCCAATTTTGTCTGACTTCTACTTTTATTTGTGCTTCTTGTGGACGAGTTTCTTGAAAAATTATATTGACCTAACTTTCTTTAAAAGATATTATTGTCTAATAAAACACTTTGAAAAAATTATTTGAAATATACAGAAATAAATTCTTAGTCTCAGAAATCAGCTTTTGATTTTTTACGACGTAATGATTTATATATTTTTATTAATGGAATTATGATTTTTTTTTTGAAATTTACATTTGTATGCTGTACCAAAAAGAAACTATGAATTAAACATTTCTTTTTCTCTCTTTCTTACTTTATTCGGGCCTACAAATTTTTAATCGAACATCAACTGATAGGAATTTGGAGGTACATATGAAAAGCACTAAGCAACCAACTCCATGCTTAAGGATTCCCACAACTGAAGCTAGTAGATCTAATTATCATTAGAAATTTGAGCCTGTTTAATTTATTGTTATTTTGGTACTCAGAATAAAGATTGGAACTTGATGCAAGGAAAAATTGAAGGATAGAGTACACAGTTGAAACTTTCAAGAATATAAGTAATCCCTTGCCTCAAAATTGATCAAGGAATCAATGCCTTTTTTTCCTTTATAAACAAAAAGTAGTGTTCACAAATAATTGAAGTCCACAAGTACGTCTTAAAGTCACTTTCGGCAAGCTTCCAGTATTTATATTTTGAGACAAAAAGTGGATCTGTAATGCATAAAATAATTAAATATGTGACATCTTTAAGTGCCTCTCTTTAGTGTTATTTGTGTAGTTTCTTATATATCAAGAGTTCAAGGAGTATAATAGGACAGCCCAAATGCCAAACCCAAAAGAATATGTAGAATTTACACAGCAACATGTGTTTAAAAAGTACACTTCATAAATCAGAGATGAAGTTTATTTGTTCACTTTTTAGGTATTTAATTTATTAATTAAATATGAAATATTTTAATTAATTGACGCGTGTGGGAGTATTTCAAATTTATGATTGATTATCTTCAGTATCTTTATTTTTGAAACCCTCATTCTTCTCACGCATAACTTCCATATCCTCCGGTGACTTCAACTGCATATTATCATTCTCAACCATATATCCTCCTCCTACTAATATACAAACGTATTTTATTTACTTTGTGAAAGTTGTAGAATCTGAAACTGAAGTATAATGGCTAGATTGAAGGGTGAAAATAAGGAGAAGAAGATAAAGAAGACACCAGATTGAAGAAGTAAAAGAAATCCAGAGGAAAGTCCTAAAAAAACTCCATCAAAAAGATAAAAATCATTTGGGTCGGGCAAAAAAATGTCCGTGAACAAGGTATTTTCAATTTGTTTTTTTCATTTGAGTTATATTTATGTAAAACAAAA
This sequence comes from Fraxinus quadrangulata, assembly GCA_903798255.1. NCBI lineage: Eukaryota > Viridiplantae > Streptophyta > Magnoliopsida > Lamiales > Oleaceae > Fraxinus > Fraxinus quadrangulata. The sequence continues at coordinate 18,299 of CAIGRB010162909.1, forward strand.
TTGATGGATAACAAGTATTGCAAATGTATTGGACATTTGTAGCCTTTATTCGATTCAATTTAGTAGCGAAGGAAATGGGTGAGGGTTTTCATTTGAAAGTGTTGTTTTATAGAAATTGATATTTTTCTATTAATGAATGATTTGTGACTTACAATAGGCCGTATATGACCTGCCAATCCAATTATGACCATGGTTTCTATGGATCTGTGACCTAAATACATATAATTCTCTGCATCTATGACATTATTTACATGATTATTTATAGACCTGATTTAGTTTTTTTATTTTTTTTCCTCAATATGGGACATGATTGCATACCATATGTATCCATGACCTAACATGCCTGATTATCTGAGATTCTATATGTTTGTGTGTAATTTACATTTCCAATATGTGACATGATTGAAAATCATTGTCTGTGACTTGATTTACAGTGATGTCTATTATTATATGTATTCGTGCCTTTGTTTATTGTACCATTCCAAATTTTATTTTAACATTTGTTTCATCTAAACACGTGATGCAAGTGGGGAACTTCATCAAACCACGAGATAGTTGGTTCCTGAAAAAATTACCATTACCTTGACAAAGAGTATTCCAATGAATCTCAAAACATATTTAAGTGAAGATCAACAATGTATACTCATGGAAATATGCTTTGCTTACTTTCTGGAATGCCATGAAATTGTGGTTCAACGAATCTGATTACATGGAGTTGAGGGTGATGATGTAGAAGAATGGATAAGCTTGTGACCAATGTTTCAAAGTATACACTGTTAAATAAGTTTCATTCTTAATAAATTGTTTTGTGTTGTTCTTCAGCTTTGATTGTAGCATATCCGTGATTATAAATGCTGAATACATGCTCTATGATGATAGAGAGTCCACACAGAAGAAATTTGACACTGGCAAGATTAGGCTAGATATAGTCACACTACTCTATAAGCATCGGGAAATTAGAAAGCCTACAAAGCGGAGGAAGCCTACAAAGGGAGAGTGGATTATCATAGAATGATAGTTGGAAATACATTTGAAAATCAAGACGATGAAGGGATTTGTAAAGTTTATGAATACTAATTTCATTTTATTGTCCTTTTTAATATTGTGCGCGATGGAACTAATTGTAATGAATGTGAAATTGTGGTTTTACATTGAAATGTTGAAAACTTATTTAGTTTGACATTTGAGCATATGTTTGAAATGTTGAATTACTATGGTGTCATGTTTCATTTGCACTTGATATATTTAACAGGTTTCTAGTACAATTGTACATTTTATTTGCATAGGTCACAGATTATAATACATTGGTCACATATTTTGTCATTAAGTCAGAGGTTATACTACACAGGACACAGATGTTATGCTACTCAGTTTTGAACAAATGCATGCAACTGATTCATGTTTATAAATCACATATTATGCTACTTAGTTTATTATACACATGTCACGGAGTCCAATGCAGCGGTCACATATTGCTGTCATTAGTTCATAGTTTATTCTGCACAGTTCATAGGTTGCATATTTCTCTGTCCATAGGTCATAGTCTACTGAATTGGTCACGTATTACAATATCAAATCACAGTTCATGATTCATTGTCACATGATATTAATTGAAGTTCACATATGAATTACCAACACCACATATTAAGCCTATGTTTGGTTCATATTTTTTCAAAAATTCACTTTCAACCACACATTCTTCCATAAAATAATTTTACACTTAAATCGAAAACTTTTCTTTTTTATTTAAACTACACATTTTCTAAAAAATTGCTATTTGAAAATACATTTTCTTATCAAAATAAGATTCAAACAAGGGCTAAATATAAATGTTTATGTGTCTGTGAAGTGCTAACATGTCGTCACAAATTAATGTGCACATGTTACAAATTCATTGTTTACAAGTTAAATGTAACTAAAAAAAATTCCGTAAGTCACATAGTCCAATGCAGTGGTCACATATTGCTGTCATTGGGTCACATAGTATATACTACACACGTCCCAGTTTATTCTGCACTGCTCAAAAGTTACATAGTTCTCTGTCCATAGGCCACAGTCTACTGAATTTGTCACATATTACAATATCAAAACACAAATTACACTTCATATTCACATGATATTTAATACAGTTATGGAAGAATCCCCAAAGATTCTCAAGTCAATCTCCTAATTATGGCAACTAGATTACATTGTATATATTACCTTGTACTGTAAATATTCTTGCCTTATTATCTGTTGTATTATTCCTATATAATGAGAATGCATCCACTGGCAACACACGGTGGTTTTTACCAAACCTTTTCAATATTAATTGTAGGTCACATAAGTTATCAATACCAATATTAAATATAAATATTTGCATGTGTATGTAAAGTGCTAACAGGTCACAAATTGATATGCACTGGTTACATATTCATTGTTTACAAGTTAAATGTAATTAAAAATAGGTCACGGATAATATGCACAAATTAAGAGACATTGTGCACTTCTCACTGATTTATCTGTACATATTATAAATCAACTTATGATGAGATATACTGCGACAAAAACCTTCAATTTGTGGCTTAAATTGTCCGATTATTGTCAATGTAATAGATTTCAGCAACAACTAGTTGACCCGAACCTTTGAATTGTTACCTGAATTGTCGATTTCGACATCGATAAATGTTAATAGGATAGATCTCTGTGTTGTTTGTATTGGGTTGCTTGGTAAATTTGTATTTATGGAGTTCGGCTTCAGAATGTAAGTGGATGCTTGATTTTACGAACTTATGATGCGTTTGATTGTCAATATTTTTCAAACTTTGATGAATGTGTGGATACTAGAAAGTCCACATCTGGCTATCTATTCCTCTTAGAAGATATGATAATTTGAGATACTTGCAAGGAACGAAAGACCACATGCTCACTTATACAAGATCTGATAATTTGGAAGTCATTGGAAATTCGGATTCAAACTTTGATGGATGTGTGGATACTAGAAAGTCCACATTTGGCTATCTATTCGTCTTAACTTGAGGGGCTATATCATGGAACAGTGCGAAGCAGCCGATCATTGCTACATCCACTATGGAAGTTGAATTTGTGGCATGCTTTGAGGCCATAGTTTAAGGAAATTGGCTGTGGGACTATTTCCAGGCTTGAAATTGTGACAATATTGTTAAGAAGCTGAAACTTTATTGTGACAATTCTGCAACGGTCTTCTTTTCAAAGAACGACAATTACTTTAAATGTGCTAAACACATGGAATTGAAATACTTTTCCATTAAAGAAGAAGTTCAAAAACAAAATGTGTCAATCGAGCATATTAGTACCAATCTTATGATTGCATATCCACTAACGAAAGGATTGCCACCAAAAGTATTTAATGAACCTGTCGAAAAAATGGGTATTATTGGAAATGATTGTTGATATTATAGAATTGAAGTAATTGACACTTTGAGCTCATTTACAAAAATATTATTCATGTCATGATAGTTGGTATACGTACATAAATGGATTATATGAATGCTATCAGGAACAGTCTTTTTAAAGACATTTTTAAAATACAGTTATCGAACTTTTCATTACATGTCATGTTAGGTAGGGACTAATAATGTAGTACATGGAAGGAATTATGTCGAAATGATGATGTAAAACCATCATGACTATTATTTAGTCCATACTTAAGGATGATATATTAAGTGACCAAAATACGAGGGAATTTTAATTTTTCATATGCGCATTATGTTATAGACCACATAACAATGTATATTACATGGACCAAGTGAGAGAATGTAAAACCAATTAATGTGGTCTAAATAATATCATTAATAAATTAATTAAAGTGGTTTATTATTGTTAAAATTCTATTGGTCAATTGAGAATTGACAGTTTTTTTTAAGCTATCCAATTTGATGGAAAGTGAATAGTTTTTTCATGACCCTTTGACTACATGACTCTTGGACCGCCTCTCTTTGCCTATGAAAGTGAATGAAACAAAACAAATTAAATGATTAAATTACAGTGAGGAAAATGGAGAGAACGGTTTCTAGATTTTATTAATTCATATTTTGCGGGTTTAATCTTTTAATTATTGCTATGGATCAAGGCATGTCTCTTGATCAATTAATACATATGTGAAAATTATGAATTATAAAGATCTTGGTATTAGGATTATATAATTGTTTACGTTACAATGAAACCCAAAATATGTTTTAGGTTGCAATATTCTCTGTTGATCTGACGCTTAACAAAAATATATTGCCGGCCTATAATAGACCTGCTTTTCTTTAGACCAGCTATGGAGCTAACTCTTTTGGTTGCTACCAAGATGTCCATCAAAGGACCTCAAGATAATCAGTGCATATTTAACATACGTTAAACATGGAAAACTCCCGGAAGATGATTGGACCCATCCCATTTCATGACTTGTTTAGATCACATAAACAACCATCAGAGGAATGTCTAAAATTCAAAGATGGTCCTACCAGTGGACTTAATTAAATTTCGAAGCTCCTGTGGGAATATTTTCGTATAGTGTGGTTTCTCACTAGAATCCAAGAATTTTTGCACTAATTATTTGGTGGGTTCTTGGAATGTGCAGAAATTTCTCTAATACGTGGTCAGGTTTGTCCACAGAATTTAATCCAGATTCGCGCACGTAGTGCTTAAACTGATGATATTGTTCATCGAGTCAAAGTGATTTGAAATGAAATGTCAAATTACTTGATTTAACTGGACGTATTATTTCCGAATAAAGACATGCATTTCTCCACAGAAATCTATGTGAACAAAAAATCATTCATCAATCAATCTAGACTACTTTTCAAGATAGAATGTGTTTTTTGACTTGTTCGAAAAAAATCTACTTATAAGCTTGTGAATCAAGTAATTTTTACTTTATTAAAATTTGATTTGTTTTCTTAAAGCAAATGCATTTCATCTGGACTGTGAAGGGATATAATTTCACATCGAATAAAGATGAGAACATAGACCAATTTATATAAGTTTGGACTACTTTTTAACAAAATTGACATTTTAAGATGGAACCTCAAATTTTAATATGGTATCAGAGTCCGTCAAACTTCAATGAGCGATTCGATCCAACACGGATTTCAAAATTGATATGTTCAAAATAACCACCATCTTGCGATAACATGTTAAGGGATAGAATCTCACATCGAATAAAATTGAGAATATAGACTAATTTATAAAAGTTTGGACTACTCTTCTAACAAGATTGACATTTTAAAATGAAACCCAAAATTTTAATATGGACCAATTACACTTTGCTAGCCGAAAGGAATACAAAATCTGTGCTTTGGACCCATTTAAGAATCCGATTTTTCGAGCACAAAATCCCCGGACATACCATAAGTCATTCCTATTTGCATTATTCAAAAACAGCCTTCTTTTACTTTGTATGATTTAATTAATTTTTTAGTCAACCTTAGTAAACGATAAAAAAATAGTTTCCTTAAATATAATGGGAAAGGAGAAAATAATTACAGCTTGGACACGGAAATCTTATTGTATTTTATGTTTTCAAAGATTGTGACAGAATTAAAAATAATAATTATATTCACACTGCAATTTTTATTTCTTGCACCACAATTTAATTGTATTTAAGATTCTCAATCTTTACTCATTATAGTACTTGTATCCCTAACGATTTTTCATATCATTTTTATCCTCAAATTTTTCATTAGTTAATATATCATGTAATTGATATTATTTTTATGCCCAAAAGTATGTTGAAATAGCGTAAAATAACTTATTTTTTATCATATTTTTAATAAATAAAGAGTGCAAAAAATATTTTTCCCTCGTTTCAAATCATAAAAAAAATATTTTGAAATAAATCATCAATAAGGACAATACGTACTAATTAATGGAAGATCGAAGATAAAAATTCAACGGAAAAAAGTTAAGAAAATAATTAATATAATGAATAAAAATTGAGGAATTTAACTGCAATTAAATTGTGATGTATAAAATAAAAATTGTGGTGGCAATATGTCCACCACAATTATTATTTACATAAACCTTTTAAGATGCATCCAAAGTTTTTATATTTAAGTTTCTCTGGTAGTCCTCCTAGGCCGTGTCGTTTGGATTTAGGTAGAATAAATTAGTATTTTGGATCTTAATTAGTATATAATTATTAATTAATAGTGTTGTGTGAAGTCATGGAAATTTTAGTATGACATTTGGATAATTCTTTCAACGACTAACACCTCGTAATAATCTTATCGTAAAAGTAGGTTCAAAATTTAAATTAAACGTGGGTCGGTACATGTGACATGTGACATATTGATTCGATAAATAGTATTTTGAGATTAATTTCTTTGTGTTATATCTTATTGACTTCATTATTCGATCGACTTTTGTTTAAACTCACATTATATTTTTTTTACCCAAGTTTTGACTTGCTAATCACATTTGACTTTCAAATAGGTATGAGGACACTTAATAACTTACCTCGAAGCCACGAACATAGTAAATGTCAAGTTTGTTTGATATGGCTATAGAGAAGCCAAAAGAAATTTTTGAGACTCAGAAATTATTTTTGAACTCATTTGATTAAATTTATAAAAAAATATTTTATCTAGTTAAAAGAACTTCAAAAGAAACCTGGTCCAATGTGGATTAATCTAGCCCCGTTTAATCCATATTCTTCTCAAAATTCATTCTTTCAATACTCATTTTTAATAAAATAATATTACACGTAAATTCAAAACGTTTTCTTATTTTTTTAACCACGTATTTTTCATTACATCACACCATAAAATACATTTTCTGCATTAAACACCCCATAAAAATGTTTTAAAAATTTATTAACAAACACCAATTAAAGTAAATTTATTAAGAAACTCAAACAAAAGTCTTGTCAAATGGATTCGTCAAAATATTGACTCGATCATCGTTAAGAAATTTCCACTATCATTTATTAGCAACTTAAAAGCCTTTAAATACAATTAACTTGAACCTTAATTACGATTACACATATAACAACCATCATTAGGGTAATAAATGACCGCGTCATTCTAGAACGTGAAGTGGGATCTTTGGTAATCGATGACTCGTCAAATGGACGTTGTGAATACGTGGAATAAACTCTTCGATTCGTTGCCCTTTCTATGCGGGTCCCTTAATTTTTTGGTCTTCGTTGACTACAAAGTAAAATCATAGTACACCAAAAAAGAAAAACATATATATAATAACATAATATTATGATCACGAATTCTTTAATTTATATAAAAAAAAACTTAATTACAACCTTGTACTGAATGACATAAAACAAAAATACGTAATAAAATTCATCAATTATTGTCGAGTTGATTTAAAATAACACAACATAATAAAACTTGTCGATAATTGTTGAGTCGATTTAAAATAATACAATATTATAGAGTCAACTTATAACAGTACAACGATCAACGTTGAACTCGATAATTAGTAATTTGTGCGATTCCACTGAAAGAGTATGAAATTAAGCATCATTAATGCTCACTAATAAAGTGGATGAGAACCAAATTTTGGTACAAGGTAACAACCCAATAAAACATGTGAACCAATCAAAAGAGCATTCAACAAAGTATGGGTGGCCACATTAAAGATGAAAATGAAATTGTTTCACTAGTCAACAATATATTTAAAACGACATCGTACAATTTGCCTTTTTGGCCAAAAATCAGCGGTATCCATTAATTATCTTCCCCTTTTTAACATAATATTAAAATTTGATTTTTGATATATTTATTTGGATTCTTATAACGCATGAAAGTCTCCATTTTGCACTTCCAAAGTTCACACCAGTGCGTCTCCCTATATAAATTGACCCCGTCGTAGAGTCTTTTCTATATTTCATTCTCAAAAATCCATTCAGCAAGCAAAACTTTTTTTTAAAAATGTCTAAATTAACTACTGTTTTCGTAATAGCACTCCTCTTTTTCTTCGCTCTCTCATCCGATGCACGCCCCGAGCCAGCAGTGAAAATCCAGTACGAGGTTTGTCAAATAAATATGCTCAGTTAGAAATTTTTATAATCTTTTTAAGGATAATATTAATATAAGATTGTCAATGTTTATGTTCTTTTAATTTGTGACAGGGTGGTGAGACACAGCATGTTGATGTGGAAGAGAGCTGCAAGGGAGTTGGTGAAGAAGAATGTTTGATGAGAAGGACCCTGGCTGCTCATCTTGACTATATCTATACTCAGCATCATAAGCCATAGATTTCCAATGGATAATGGACTTTTTTTTTGTGTGTGTGTGTGTGTGTGTGTTTACCTTATCAGCTGTAAGCTTGTAGCACGTACAATCGGTAACTGAAGAGTTGCAGAGCGTGCTAAAGTATATCTATCGAAAATGGTGACTGCGTATCTATTTTGATTCTGTGTTTATGTTTTAGTTGAATTTTCTCCCCCAAATACAAACTCTACGAATTGCGTTTGCTGGTTTTTGCCAGTCTATATTTTAGCAGAAGTTGATAAGAATTCGAACACAGTTCTGTTGAATTTGTTGTGACGGTGCAGTGAGTGAGATATGCCTAGAAATGCTAAAATAGCCGACTCGAAATAGATGCAAAAAATTGCTGCAATTAAGTGACGCGAGTTTAACAGCTAATTCTCGAGTCTTCTATATCGAAGTCAGTTTAGTTATATTTGACATGTAATATTAGTTATGATTGAATCTTAAAATAAAAATCTTTATTTAATTTTTTTCCTTCTAGAGAAATCATGTTCACATGAAAAAAACCTTGTTGCTCGTTCATCGCACGTTAAGTATTCTTCTATCATGCTTGTGAAGCCCTTTTGAGGTGAGTTTATCCTCTTCGTTTCTCGTTCCTGCTTTACCTTTCATAGTCATCATACAAAAATAATTAATCGAGTGCAGCTCATTACCCTAATTCTTGAACACGAAATCAAAGACGAGCGTTTTCAACATCTGTCCTAGTCGGCTTCTCGAAACGCAATGCATGCTATAGGACTCGATGGGTGGACTTTCTTTGTACTTTCTATCATTGAAGCACAAAGCCTATGCTTCTCTTTAGAATGTACCCTTTTGGTGCCACGTACAATTTATCAATAAAAATCAGATCGGTTCGGATCAGCCTGACCAAAAAAGTAGTGAATCGGGGCCTAAATTGATTTGAATGATGCCTATAAACCAAAATTTAAAATCGAAGAAAAATCAACAAAGTAGCCTGTCCAATTGGAGAACCGGCCGACCACCCCCAATTTTACCGATTTTAACATTTGCATTTTTTTTAATTTTTTTGTCAAAAATCAAACTTATCACTTAAGCCCATGTTTAAAACAATAATGAATAATGTAACTCTCTCAATAGTGGCATGCCCTTTCCATAAGTCATTTCTTTAGAATTTTTGTTGTTGAAAATCAATGTGGGATAGGGGATTTGACAGCATTACGTTTTGAAAACCAAAAGGGTTGGCTCGTAGTACTTACTGTGTACATGTGGGAATTGGGATAGACCTTTTTTTTTTTTTTTCCCAGAATTTGATTACTTTTTATTCTAAATTTATTTATTTTCTCATTTATTTATTTTAATAACAAATAAAATACTATAAAATATTATACTGACTAACCATCAATACGTTTGTCTATATTTGTTATCTTTTTCTCTATTGATATTAGAAATTAACCTAATAAACATTAATTGCTTTCAAGTTTATTAAGTGATTATTACTCCATTTTGTAAAAATAATGTATTTTTGTCAAAAAAAAAAAAATGATTTTTTGATATATTCATACATTAATCATCTTATTTATTATTAGCGGTTCGATCTCGATTCGACCTTTCGACCCTTAACCCTTTAGCTTTTTCAGGTCAATAATCGAGTCGGTTTTAAAAACATCTTGCGATGTACGCTTATTAATTCATTAAATATTATCTGCTGAACTGCCACATCGTACAAGTAGCAAATTAATTCCGCTAGCTTGGACTACGTATGTGTGAGGGCATACTCGAAGCACATGTAATACAAGATGTGGAGAAAATTGAGAAATTCGAAAAAAATTACGATCACAGGTTTCATATTTGATGAGAGTAGTTGACAGTTGAGGCAGTCTGCAGTAATGGGTGTTTGCTTTTTTCTTTCTATTTCTGCATTTTCGGCCACATACATTAGGATAATTTTACAAAATAATAATTGCAGCGGTCAGTACTCTTCAATTTGATGTATTAAACATAATAGTGGACCACCTCATACAAATGAACCATATTCTACTCTTCACTATATTATATAGAATCGACCATGTTGACTAGTTGACGATGTAAATTAACTACTTAATCCTACTTTCTTCAAGATACGAAAGGCGCAGCCGGAACCGGCTGTCCCTATTGTATTTTAGATGGAGTCATCAACAGGGCTAAGAATCTTACCTTATCTTCACTATATTATATAGAATCGACCATGTTGACTAGTTGACGATGTAAATTAACTACTTAATCCTACTTTCTTCAAGATACGAAAGGGAGTTGAGTTTCATGAAGACGTAAGTTTTTGACAAATGTGAATTGAGTGTATGTTGATGATCTAAAATTGATTTGATGGATTAAAGATTGTAACTCTATATCAATAAACAATTCGATCAATCTATCGACGAAAATCAACAGGTTTCGATACTTATTAGTGGACTTTTGTAGAGACTATTTACTAGTAGAAATGATTGGAATTCTTATTATCTCGCGACGATTTACTGTTTGTAGAAGTTTATTGTTGGTAAGTGCAATGATTGTACTCGACTAGGATTACATATATCGAGATGGAATTGTTTCGTCATGCTCAGTATTATTTATTAAAGGTGTCAAAATGATATTGGGCCATCATGCCAAATGTTTGTTGATATCGATAAATGGGTAAAGTAAACGAATATTTGTCTTGGGCACAGGGGCATAGGGAGAAGGGGGACAAGGATGGGAATTCTCTAGAAATTTTTCGTTTCTTTTCTTTTTTTTTCTATGTAACAGCCCAGTAGAAGTTTCTTTTTTGTCTCCCTTGACTCCGCCACTGCTTGCGTGTGAGCTCCACACGTGATCTAACGATGATTAATGATTAATTGTTTTTCCTTTTGACAATAAAGTACTACATCAAACACGTCTTACGTATTAAGATTTGGTATATGGAGCCCTGGACCAATTAGAACAACAACATACACCTTCAAACCAAGTATGAAACAAAATAATACTCAATCAAGTCAAAATTGGATAAGAACGACTGACTTAATACGAGATAAGCGTTAGCTTTGGACTTGGCCTTCCGTCTAACACTCAGGTAATTAGAAGAGAAACCATGTTGACTTTTCTATCGTTTACGCTAACCTTAGCTTAATACCTCAAATTAGTAATTTCAACGTACATTGGGTTTAATTAGTGCTATTTATGTTAATTTGCGCTAGAACCACACGACAATTCATTTTGGGCTTGGATATCTTTTAGCCCGAAAAACTAAAACTCGACAAATGAGTTGTGTTTAATGTAGCCCAATCAGTAGAAAGTAACAGCGGATGGGCAACCCAATAACATAAAATCAGTGAATAATTCTGCAAACAGAGGATCAATTTGGGGCAAATAATCGAACCTCATACGGATCGAGCGCTCAGAGCAGACGCGTTTCTCTCTGCACAGAATATCTCAGAATATGTTTGGTCGAAGAAAATTCCTATCTTTCCCCCTAGTTATTGGCGCTGTAGTGTAAGTTTTGACTGTTTATTATCGAATCTAATATGTATATATTCTACGAGATTTCCATTTCAGAGTTTTGATTGGATCGATCAGCAATCGTATTAAGTGATTTACTAGTGCGTGATTTCTTTTGTAACCTTCAGTTTCTTGTGTACATATTCTATATTGATTTTAATTGGAAAAATTATGAATTTTAATGCTTGGTAAGTTTGAGTAAGAAATGTGTTCAGTTGATCGAATTCGTTCAAATTAAAACATAATTAATTGTACTCTCTGAAGGTCGAATTGGTGCAAATTAAAACATAATTAATTGTACTCTGAAGGAGAATGTGGGTACCTTAAATTATAATAACAGAGATGTCCATTGTCCATTGATTACCAGAGGAACAGTACTTTTGTTTGATGAAATTCCCCATCAGAGGTTGATATTTGAAATCACATACCTTGTTGATTTTAATTAGTGAATTATATAATTTGCATTTATTACATAATTGAGCGGTGCTTACCAAGATATTTACTTCCGGATTGTATTTACATTTCAACTTTCCAAGTCTTTTTGTTTCAAAATTTTGTATTCAGAAGCACTTTGGGTCTTTTGGTCCTCGGTATCAGGTTTTAGGGCTCATGAGCTTTTGCTTATAAAAACCTTAAAAATAAGCAATTGCGTCCTCACTATTTTTAAGGTGGTTATGAGCACCTAAGTGCTTGTCTTTTTGTTTGTAAACAAGGCCAAATGTTTTAGTGTACCTATAGGTGCTAGAACATTCAACTTAATGCTTGCAAGCCAATAGTTCTTATAACTTAAGAATCCCAAGCAGCCTCAAGATTTCCATAAACAATTAGCATCTTTTCAGCAAACTCCTACTATTATCATTTACCATGGTCCATTAGTTTGTGTCTTTCACTATAAACATTCTTTTCCATATAGAGCACTATTTCTCACTTAAAACTTCCACACGTGTGTGTGTGTGTGTGTGAAATGTATGTACCTGGAATCAATACTCTTATCACTTCAGTTTTCTTTACACCACTTTTAACTTTATTATCACATGGATCCATGTGTTGAGGAAACAAGACAATATGATGCAGACCCAAAAAAAATGAAAACTAGGAATAAATAAAGTAAAAAGATCACCTGGTTCTCGTATTGGCGCATTCTTGTTGCTCATATTGATATGTTGAGACGTTTTTTCATGTGCTTTCTGGAAATGCTTCTAGCACTTGTGTGGACATCATTTTTCTTCTTGGTCCTGAACTCTGGATGGTAGCACGGTGACATGGTAGAACAATCTCTCCATATACCTTCAAGCACCTTTTGCTCTGTTCTAGTACAAGGCAAGACCTATTATGTTGTCCTATCTGGAAACTGTTGCTTGTTAGCTTCTGGGGCTTGTTACCTCTTCTCTGATTTAAATCCGTAGCTTTTTTTTTTTGTAAGGGCTTGTAACAAATTACACTGGTTTCAGTCCTTGTATTGGCGTTTGGCAGTGATTTGCAAAATCTTTTTCTTAGTTTTTCTCCTCCATTGAGATTTATAGAAAATGATGCCCAAAGCACAGCGGACGTGTGTTATATTTCTCTTCTTGCTTATCTATTCACTTATCTTGACTTAATTATGTGAATCTCCTGCCTTTTTTGGTGGAGGGAGGGGATGACATTGAAGCCTGTTTACTAATACCAATATTGCTATTAAGATTGTGAAAATGCCATCACAGTGGAGCCTCCATGCTGATTGTAGAAGTAGCATGCGAGGCAATGGCATCCCCCAAAGCTGGCACAGTAAATGATCGGAAGGCATCCATAACAGTAACTGAATAATAGTCATAATCAATTGTGAAGCTTCTGAGGGGTTATTTGATTATCAATAAACTAATCTTTTTTTGTGTTTTACTAGTTTTTCATTGAACTAGTTTACCTGAATTTACTTTCAATAAAATGCTCGAGGGGATTGCTTATTGTTGCAGGATAGGAGTCGTATCTGGGAAAGCTATATTTGGGCCTCCTCTTGATGAGTACTGGAAAAAGAAGCTCCAAGAAGAAGCTGTTGCAAAAGAGACTGATGCTAGCTCCACTTAGATGATTTTCAACTTTGTCTGACCTATGAAAGTCAAACGGGAGTGCTCTCGCAAGCTGAGCTATACAAGTTTAGTAAATTATATTCTGAACTGGCTTTGCCGAATCTTTGTTCCAAAAAAAGGACCACACGAGTTTTCGGATGTCCTTTGACATGATCTAGTAGAATGTCTTGTCCAATATAAGTGCTTCCTGATAACATTTGCAGATTCTTCAGGTCAAATTGATGCTTGTAGCTTCTTTTGTTTCATTTTGTATACTTTTATAAGCAATAATACTTTCATGCGTGATGCATGTAGAAGATTCACTTTCCAATTTTGTAAACTCTATCATGACTCTACCAATCAAAGCTGGCTATGCTAAGCTACTAAATACAGAAGGAAGCAACAAAAACAAGAAGGAAGATCCAATATCAAACGAGTTTTCTCGATAAGATTGAAGGCTATACATTTGTATGAAGATATACAAAATAAGTCACGCAGAGGACCAGAGTAATTGACCTGATAAATTATGAACCCATACAATTCTATCAAGATATACAAAAGTTGTACTGCAGCAGATATTTTCCAGGATGCACTTGGAAAGAATCTGTCATTACAAGAGACAAACATTCATTAGAAAAGTGTACAGGACAAATCAGTATGGAGCCAAAATCCAAGGTCCATTCAATATGTGCAAACACAAAGTAAGACATACAGTAGCAACTGTAGAAGATTTGCCACTCACATATCTCATAGTATTAATTCCTCGATCAACGACCTCCTGGTGGACAACATCAACGCTTCTCTTTGTGCACTCTGACAGTTTCTCGAGTAAAATCTCAAGAAACGATCTAACTGTTTCGAATGTCACCTTACCAGTCATATCAAGAACAAACTTCCTATTGCTTGGCACTGCCAAAGTAGAAGAAATCTTACCCCTCCATCCACCATCTTGATTCTGATCATCGAACAATTTTCGTGCCTTTATTGTGGTTGAGATTATTTTTGTCCCTTTCTCGACTTTATCATCTCCAGGAAAACTATCTCCAAAATCAACTTTCCGGTATGGAGATCTCAAATTTGAATCAGCAAAGGAGCTTTTAGTCCACACTTGGTGAGAAGTCTGGATTAAAGTTTCTATAGCACCATTGCATACAGTTACCAGCATGTCTTTTACTTCAGATTCATGCTTAGGATTAGTCAATCCAGAAAAGATTTCATCGTAAGCGTTTATATGCATAGTTTTCTCCAAGTAAACACTAACAGCAGTGCTCACAAATAATTGTATGCAATCTCCAATTAGCTCTCGACACTTGTCCTCGTTAGCCACTTCAATCCACCTCGAAATGGACTGATAATCTGACTCCATCGAAAGATTATCAAGATTCACAGAACCATCCAAATTCGATCCTGTCTTGTGTTGTCTATCCGAATAAAATGCCATTACCAAATTTCTTGCAAAACTCCCAACAACTACAGAGGCAAAACCAGACCCTGAATCCGAAAACAATTTATTCATAACCCGCTCAGAGAAACCCGAACTCTCACTCACAGAAGCATCATTTTTCATTGCTTCAGACTTGTAGCCTCGCAGAATTCCCACTGTCAAAGCCTTTGTGATACTATGTACCGAGTGAGAAAACTCATCGGACCGAGTGATCTTGGATATTTGCTTCAAACTATTGGGAATTTGATTGGAATCTGATTGTATGAACTCTTTAAATTCATTCGAAATAATCCCAATTGTCTCTGCTGAATCAGATACCATTTCTGCTACAGAAACTAATGCACCTAAAAGTTTCAACAATCTTTTCTTCTTCTTCACAACAGAAGGCGAGTTGTAAATCCTATAACAAGTGAATCCTAATGCTCCAATAACAAGAATCCACTTTTTCTTTCTCTTCGTATAGTCTAAACCTTTCTTCAACAGTTCCAAATCCATAACAAATATGCAAAATCTAAAAAAGCAAAATTGAGGGTTTGGACAATAAAGTCTGTATTCACAATTTAGCCCTTTTATTTATACACATACACACAAGAATATATACGTACACGTGTGTGCATTCGGAGAGAAATTTATATACGCGAACCCGAGAGTGACGGACAATCAGTTGCAGAAAAAGAAGAAGGGATTATGTGCACGTTCAATGGAGGAGTGATGATGATGATCAACTGGAAACTTGTGCATGTAAATTGATAAGAGCGATTGAATTAGTGGCAGCTGTGGGATTGATGAAATTCAACATTCGGTTGGCGTATACGTATAGATGGATATGGATGATCAGTTATCTGTTATTTGTGATAGGGATAAAAGGCAATGGTCGGTTGGTCCAATTGTTTGGCCTCGTTTAATTGACCAGTCAAGGGTACTGGAGGAATTTGCTGAAAATATAATTTTACTATTTTTCTTGGAAGATTTGGACAATTAGTCCTTAACCTTTAGTGGCTCTAGAAAAAAATTTCCAACCTTTGAAATTGGATTTGCAGTCCTCAATCTTTTATTTCTTTGAATATTTAGTTTATTTACATAGTTCCACTAACTTCAGAGTTAATTTCCTGATGTGAGATGTATTTGCTAATTTTTTGAAATGTAAGATAAAATTCTATGCTTAAAACTTGACCTATATTTCTTTTTCTTTCTTCTTTTGAACAACTCTTTATTTCAAACCCAAAACATTTCATTATTTTGAATTCCAAATCTAATAAAAGGTAAAAATGAATTACAAGATTCAAGTGTTGACCAGCGATAAAAATACAGTTGAACATAACTACAAGAATTCATATAGAACATTATCAATTTAGCATCATCTCTATACCACCAAATCTGTTCAGCATTTTCTGAACCAGTTGAAAACAATTAAACGTACTCTTTTATCATATTTAAACCAGTAACCTGGTTTTATTCGAAGTAACCTTTATGTACAAACGTGACCAGAGTCTTCATGAATGACACGGGAAATGACAAACAAACTATTCATTGCATGAATATGAACAAAACGAACACATTATGAGGCATACACGATATATCAAGCCACATCAATGTCAACTACATCTAGCCAGTCATTTGATTCCTTCGTGTCATGGACATTTACATTTTCGTTGCTAGAGTGATTAATCTCACCATCCTTGGACGAGTCAGACGAACTTTTCCTCAATTGGACCCAATCTTGTGAGTCTTTATCTGAACTGTCATTTGCTTTCCTGAAACTTGAGGGCATGTCTCCATCATCGTCCTCAAGATCACTAAAGGATACATCATCATTCTCAACTGGTATGGTTGTTCCACTGGCACCACCAATATCAGAACATTCTTCCTTTAGCCAATCATCAACATCTTCATCTTTCTCTCCCGAATCATTAGTATTTTGATCTTTAGCTCGATCAGTGTCCTCTTGTTTAATCAAAGATTTTTCAATAATTGGAATTTCATTACTTTCAATTGGGTGCTTCACTGTTTCGGAAGCAGCTGCTGTAGTGGAAGTGCCCAATTCAAGGGCAGATGCCTTGCCAGGCTCATTGTCAGATAGAACGGTGGATGGCACAGAAAGGGACTCTTCGTGATGAGAGACAGCACTGTCTTTTGGATCCAAAGATCCTAGCTTTGCTGCAGTTAGGTTCTTCAACTCCTGCGCAAGCAAGGCCCTGGCTTTCACTATCTGTAGGAAACGTGCACAGAGTGCGTAATTAGAGCAACACACAAATAGTTCAGCACAGGCAGTCCAATTTGTAACAAATACTCAAGCCATTTGTACTCGGGAGCAATTGTAATCACATTAGATCAAGGCACCCAACCAAATAAAAAACTAACCAATTCCATATAACAGGCAAAAAGCCTCCAGAAGCCAGTCAGTTTTCCCAAGACAAGGAGTCTTCAAATATTGGGAGAGAGAGATGAACAAATCGGACAGATTATTTGTAATCACTGTTGTTATACATGAGTTAATCAATGATCAATCTGATCCTGGAGGGAAACGATGTTGTTGAAAATAGTTATGGGTAAGAAACACTTGACCATCCAACTTGCAATAATATGCACAATGAGATTATTTTGACTTCTACTTAAACCTAAGTCATGAAGCAACTAATAGCGCTTTTTTAGTGCGACTGCCTACTGACCACCAACATCAAATGTAAACTGGATATTGCAATTCAGTTCTGATAAGAACTCAATAAGAAGTATCAACCGTTTTTAGAAATTACACGAGCTGAAAAAACCAATGCACATAAAAACTTTATGAAAAGAAAAGAAATAAAAAATGGAGGAAAAAGTCGAAAGATAAAACAACAGAAACTAAGCCATATCCCCAATAAACTTGGGGTCGGCTAGATTAATCCTTTTTGGCCATTCCATCTTGTTCGTTGCTAGATATCTTGAGAGATCTAAAGCAACTAAATCCTCAACAACTACCATAGACCCCTCCCTCTCCTAAAAGTGAGAAGGAAACTCTTTAACCTCTTTAGGTCAATGCAAAAAATGGCAGGATAAGAAAACGAAAAATAAAACAGAAAGGCAACATAAAATAGTGACAATAAATGCTCCGTGGAGCCCTAATATTCATCAAGCTGACAACAGGAACCTTAGTAACCAAAGAAAATATAAACTTGGCTAGATAAATCTACATGTTGATCGAGGTTCAGCATGTGCTGGATACTGTCTAATGTAGAAGAATGTTGACAACATTCAGATATTGTGCCCTATGAAATTGTAGATTTTCCTTTTGAGTGAAGATTAATAAGTAGCAATTAAAAAGACCACTTTTGCATGCAAGTTAAAATCACCAAATTCATGTATGTGTAAATTTTAGAAAAGCAAAATACTTGTGACCAAGGCAATTTTATTAAAATAATAGTTTTCCTCAACAACTGGACATGCTGCTCATTGTGAGAATAATTACAGAATGAAAGAACTGCATGTCCACATCAAATGACTCCAGCACAGGACATCATTTGATGAATAATTAAGAAGAAGAAGAACCTGGGGTGTTGATAAAAGTTCAGCATCTTGTTTATCCAGTCTAGGATGTAGTAGTACAAAATAGATCTTCCAGAAGTAACTTTCACTAATATATCCAGGACAAAGCTTATTCCTCACAGCAGCTAATCTTGGGGCAAGATGCTCAACAGCTAAGGCATGTTCTTGTTGTGCATAAGACATGTCAAAATCTGGTGTCAAGAAGGAAGAAAAAGATTCAATGGAACTCTTTTTATAAGAATTACAGTAATTTGCTACCATATCACGTGGTTAAACAGGTTTAGTAGTTCACGTAAGTGTCATGGATCCAAGTATGCAACGAGAACAATTCTTTTCAAGCAAAAAGATACATAATGCACTTTTTTTTAGTCAGGCAGAAGAATAATTATAAGAATTGATAACAGGGTAATAGGCATTAACTGATGCTTTGACACGTTTTGTTTTTCATAACAAGGTCAGCTAAGATCTATACAAGCAGATTCTGACTTGAAGGTGCTGATTTATTAATAACAGACAGATAACACATGAAGCAAAAAGCTAGTGAACGAGAAAGACATGGTGGCATGCAGCTTCTGCTTAAAAAGTACCACAAAATGCATAAGTGAAACGATTTGCAACAGTATATAGGCAAGTCTTTCCATAACCAAGAATTTGTCTTAACTTAAGACAAATACATTTCTCACTTCAATAAAATTCTACCACCTTATGGTCTCTGTATACCTCAAAATGTGAAAATATGTAAATATTTACACCCATTGTTTTTTTTACTATCGATGGAAATCTGCTTTTCGTCGAACAATTATTTAAAAGATGGAAATTTACCCCTTTCATTTCATATTCAGATAATATTATCATTACATTATCAGCACCCATAGTTTTTTTAATATCTACGGAAAACTGCTTTTCATCAAACAATTATATAAAAGATGGAAATTTACCCCTTTCATTGCATGTTCAGATAATATCATCATTACATTATCAGCAATTATAGCAAAAATAATCCCAATATAGACCCTAATCAGAGTTCATTGCAGTGATCCAAATATGCTAGCCCTTGTAAACATTCCCAATTCCTACATTAAGATCTATATTACATACGTGAAAAACCTATATTAATAAGCGTATAAATCCAAAAATAAATAAAGAATGTCAGTAACTAAAAATTTAGAAAAAAGAAAAAATCGATTCTTCATACCTTCATCATCACTTTCAGGTAATGGGAAATCCAACCAAGTCTCAGTGTGCATCGCGATATCTCCTGCAAAAGCTATCACTTCCTCAGTCACGCCCACTGCTCCTTTCCTCGAATCGTCTCTAATCCCTTCTTCTTCTTCGTCATCCGATTCCAATTGTAGGAAATTTGTAGCTATTTTGGTAATTTCAGAAACGTTGATGTTATTCGACAGCCTCGAAATCCCGCTCTTAACCTTCCCCCCGATCTCCGCGAAGTCGCTCCTGATCCCCGCAATCCCATCCGGATCCTCTACCAACTTATTCTCCGAATCCCGGTCGGACTGGGACTGCTGCGGTGGTGGGGCTAGAAATGATGCGACGCCCCAGAAATGGCTGGTGAGGGTTTTACTAAGCTCCGACAGGTCTTCTTTGACACCACGTGATGGTGAAGTTGGAGACGCTGCTTCATTGTCCGGATGTTGTGGGCTTCCGGGTCCGGATTGGGGCTTGTTTACCCCGCTGTCGTCGTCGAGTTTGAGAGTGTTGGCTATGGATCGGGCCAACCATGACATTGTAAATTATTACAGACGGGTCGGATATGCGTCCGGTTGACTTTGATTTTCCGATCGCCAGCGATGAGTTGTGGAATTACAGACGTGAATTGATGAAGCTTTGTCGTGTAGGTGTAATCGTAGTCCCAACTCCCTAAGCATTAAGAGATGAGAAGCCTGTTAAACGACGCCGCACTTTGTTCTACTTACCACACTTCACACGGTGAGAACATAATTAATTATTTTGATCATAATCAAGTTATATTTTTTCCAATTTTTTTGTTAAAAGAGTAATGGTATTTATCACAAGATGATTAAATAGCATTTAATAAGAATTGTAGCATTTCAAAATTTTATTGTAATTTGTAAAAACTATGCCAAACATTCTTACAATTTCCTTATATGACTTACGATGATTTTAAATGTAATTAAAGGACGTATTTGATTTGACACTATGAAACGGGATTTTTACTTGTGATGTAGAATATTTTTTGTCGATGCTTGAATTTGATTAGGTTTCATGTTAACAATATCTATTTTCTTTAACGAGAGTTATATTTTATCACGATAAGTTATTTTTTAGCAAAGTACTCAAAAATTCAAATTAGCGAACACGAGAAATTTGGTTGCTCCACCTCTACACAATTAACGTGCCCTGATCATCTAGAGCAGAACAAGAAGCTGTCAAAATATAGACGAGCAATTAAGCAACCCTCCATTGCCTGCTAGTGAGCCCACAAGAATGTTTGCCAAACAATGGTCGAGCTTGATCGTCCATAGTCTAGAGCCGATCTTTCTCTCTTGCAGATGATGACCCGTGCAGTCATACTTGAAATCTTCAAACTATAAAATTTAATTAATTTAACCTATTCAAAAGGAACCTAGACATCCCTATGGGATAAAAACATCGTCAAGGTGGGTCGCCCTTGCATAAGGACGATCCCAAGCAGTCCCCTTGTCACAAAGCGAAGCTCATACTATATTTAGCCACGTGTTCCCCCAATGCTGCGTTCCTCCATCCTTTATCGTTCTTCCGCCACTTGTATATGGTAAATGCCTACATAGAAGCCTCAATGATATTTTTTAGTCCCTTCATGCTTTAGTCTAAAAAATCACTCCAAAATTATTTTCATCTAAATACAAATTCTCACGTTAGAAAGAACATATGACATAACTATGCTCTTCTCTGTAGATGTTGGGATAGTTGGAACCAAAGCAAGGAAAAAACCTTGGATACTACAAAACGGTTTTGCTAGTGGTACATCACCATGTACATCGGGGTGTACACCTCCCTCATATGGGGGTGAGACCTACTTGAATAAAAAAATATTTTGCACAAGTGGGTCACACCCCCATGTGAATGGGGTGTACACCTTATGTATATTTTTTTATGTACAACTAGAATTATTCACTACAAAATAGGACTTGATCATTAATAAATTTGAATGTTGGATAGAGTTATTTAACCATACCCTGTCTGGTTCCCATTTTCACCCAAAATAAATGCATTTCTATTTTTTTTTTTCCCTAAAATAGGAGTGCAAAATGGGCAACAAAGAGGCCGGCACTTTCTTTATTAAGAACTGACAAAAAAAATAATTTATTGCACCATTATATGAATGCTTTCTCATTTATATTATATCTAAAATAAAAATAACTGGACAGTGGAGCTGAAAAGAATAACTTACAACGAAAGAAACATAAATCAAAAGTCCTCGCCGTAACGAAAGAGTTCAGTTTAGAATTTAGAAAGACAAGCAATTGCAACAAATGAAAATTTGAAGAATAATCAAAACAATCTAAAGAACTGCACTTGGACTCGAAAGAAAGGATGAACAAAACGCAAGAGAGGCTGGTGATAAGCTGAACCCAAGTGGACTAACTGCTCCAGGATTGTCCGATGATTTCCGGGGTGTAGCTGAAGGATTGACAAGTGGTTGCTACCTTGGAAGAGAGAGGCTCAGTGGCGGAGGAGCCACCTCTTGCAACCGTTTAGGTTGGGACTCACAGGAACTTGCTGTGAGGATTTGAACGAGCTCCTTAAAATTGACTGGATCTACATTGTAAATTTTTGGTTTCTGCATTGGCTTACGAACAGAATGGAGTGCGGAATGAAAAGATGAAAACTGTTCGGATTTCTTTTCTCGTTGTTGATATGAAGAAAACTGTGTTGAAGATGATAATGAAGTGTCGTCTCTATATGAAACCATGGTTTCTTTAACAAAACCTAAGAACACACAATAATGGAAATGTCACCACATTTTGGTATTATTTATAGTTACGTTCACGAAATTATATTTAAAACAAAAGGGACAGAGAATAGAGCCTCCGTGAGATAAAATACGTTTGACCTAAACGTCGGCGCCGGCGGTATTGGGTGAATGATATTATTTATCTACAGAATCTGTTGTACAAGTTTGACCAGTACTATTTATTGCTTAAAAAACTGCCTCCATTATTGAAACGTGTTCAAACAAAGAAGAAAATTAGTTTTTTCATGACGAGGTATAATTACTGAAGCAGCCATGAATCATCGTAAGTTATTTATGATGACAAAGAAGCCATCGTACGATGGTTTTCAGTACGTCTATAAACACAGTACAGCAGTTGTAGCTAACATCAGTTAAGAGAATTATTTTTCAATCATGGTTGTTTGGTGTATTCATTCATGCAATGTTGTCGAACATTTTTGACAATGTGACACATGGCATATTTTTACTAAACAATTTAAAAATAATTTATCTTTTCAACCAACATTTTTTTTTTACTTACGACATTATCAACAATATCGTAATAAAATATGTACAAATAAATTTATCCAATTAGCTTAGGGCATGTTTCGAAGTTTCGA
Organism: Fraxinus quadrangulata; assembly: GCA_903798255.1. Lineage (NCBI taxonomy): Eukaryota > Viridiplantae > Streptophyta > Magnoliopsida > Lamiales > Oleaceae > Fraxinus > Fraxinus quadrangulata. The sequence continues at coordinate 41,590 of CAIGRB010162909.1, forward strand.
GAGGTTATTTAAAAATATAATTCTTTTTTTTGGTACAAAAAAAATATATTATGTAATTGGTTACATCATCAAATGTCATATCAAGAATGTACAAATAGCATTATGTAATGTAACCTACTTGTGCATAATGTAATTTTTGATGTACACTTAGCAAAGTCATATTAAAAATATCGATGTGGGTTCATTTTTTGTGATTTTTAGTAGCACTTTGTAAAAAAATTCAATTCATGCTTAGGAGTTTATCATTCGATGATAGTAAAATTTTTATAAAAAAATAAAATTACGTATAAGTCATATATATAAAATTCAAAATGACTACACATAATTTACTTATTGTTTGTTTGGCAGAGATATTTTAATCTCAACTAAAGTTAACAAATAATTTTAATTACATACTTTATGGGTTCAATAACTTTTCAATCACACATTTTATTAATTTTTATCAAAATCTACTAAAAAATTGATTTTAAATACACAAAACAATTGAATTATTTATTATCGTTTTGATTAAGTATTGCGTGATTCTTTTCTATTGGACTATAAGATGAATAAAAATAAATATAGTTGTGAAGCTAGTTTTCATGAGTAGAGATACATCAAAACTCTTTGTGCTAAATATTTCTTAAGAGATAAAATCCAATTTTATAATTAGCGAAAATTTTAATTTCTTAAATGAATTTTTATTTACTCATAAGTGATATTCTAGTTAGAGATAATTATTACGTGTAAGTTAATTTTGAACTTAAAAAGTGAAATATTCACTTATAAATAATTTTTAAATACAAGCAATTTGTTTATTTTAAGTAAATTTTTAGTTATAAGTTAGTTATGTAATTATAAGTAATTTTTGACACATAAGTTTTTTTACTCGTAAGTAATTTTTTAAAATTTTGTAAATATTTTTTTGTCTTTTTAGTGGTATTTTTACATTATAAGCAATTTTTACATAAAATTGATTTTTTATAAGTAAATTTTTATCTGTAAGTAAATTTTTTATTTATAAAGTAATATTTTCACATATAAGTAAAATTTTCAGTTATTATATTTTTTACTTATACGCAATTTTATTACATAAAATTGAATTATTGTCTTGTACGTAATTCTTTACTTAAAATTCTTGTTAAGAGATCCATCAGTTTTGAACAAACTTGCAAGTTAGAAAATTTTGTTTTAGAGAAGATAAAAGTAGAAGAAAATTTGAAAAATGGCCAAAAATCAAAGATTTTGTGGGTTTACAACTCAAATTACACTACACTGGTTCATTGATTTTTTTTCCAACCTTTCGTAAACACTGCCGCCGACAAACGCCGACAAACTATCAGAAAAAAAAATTGGCAAGCAAGCCCTTGAAGGTACTTTGATGTATTTTTTTTGTTTCTTAATAATTTTCAGATAAGCTACTTAAATAAGATAGAGATTCAAATAAGTATATTCGTTAGTGAGGAGATCAGGGGTCCTCGTGTCATACACACAAAGAATTGACCAACCTAATGCTTAGGGTTGGAACCAGGAGTGTGTTAGAATTTGAATCCCAATTGTCGTTTAACTGATGAACCAGAAAGATCATGGCCAAAGGTTGAAGAAGTGCTGTTCAGCGTTTTCTCCAAGATGGTTGAACACATTTTTGTTAGGTTAATAGTGTTAGAATTTTTGTGGAACTCTACGTCTCAAAACTTGAAAACCTAATTACTTTATTGTCAAGATCCACAATCAAATCACCAAGAGAATTATAAAGTGCAGAACATACCTTAATTCATTGGAAATTATTCTTTAATACTTGATCTTGATTCCGGATCTTAAATCTTGACTCATTTTGATTCTTTAATTCTTGTTCTTGGTTTTACTTTTTGATCCATAGTCTTGATTCTTGAATTCTTTCATCTTAATTCTTGATTGTAGATTGCATGTTCTTGATCGTGGGTTTTGGATCTTCCTACTCAATATGATTTCTCTTAATTATTCTTGTGTTGATGGGAGGTACAAAGAATGTAAAGTTGCATATGAATTGAGAACTATAACCATATATAAAGGGTGTTTTTGTCTCCGATTTTGGGTAAAAAATACAATAATGAATAATATTTTTTTGAGAATGTATGGTTAAAATTTAAAATAACTTTATTGATTTATGTGTAGAATATTTATTGGGTGAATGTGTGGTGGATAATCTTACTGTAGCAAACAATGTTTTAAAAAAAATGGTAGACAAATAGGGGCAAAGTTCTCATTTGTATTTGGCACATCGTCAAATACAACCCTAATTGATCCAATCTCTACACATGTAATTCGATTAACATTTTATTTAGATATCCAAAACTCAATTACTTAATTATTTATTGTATCACTTTAATTTTGAGTTTAATTTTAAGATATTTCTTTATACACAAATAATTACATATGTCTGCCCGCATGGCAAATTAAATATTTTTCCAACAAATAGTTGTACTTTTTAAGTGACTTTTTTTAATTAGAATAGTGTTATTTAGCAACAGCTTATGTCGCATTATGTGAATTTTTCAATTAAATGTGAAATTATGTGATTCATTTAATTCTACATTTCATTTAACGACACTTGTATATTATCACTTAAACTGTAATACTAGTGGTCGTAAAAATCATTATCCTTTTATTATTCCTTTTGCACTTTTACACTCTCTTTCATCTCCAATAGTACTCTGCAGCTGATTAGTGTCTCTGTAAACTAGTTGAGCATACTCTTATAAATCTGCTGCTGTATTGAGCTCTATGAATTGTAACTAATTAATATTTTGGGTAGAAAAAAATCAGAAAAGAAAGATTCTCAGATAGTTTCTAAGTGGGCTAACAATTTTCCTCAGCTAGACTAAAAAAAATAAATAAAATAAATAAAACTTTTGGGCTTGGACTTCCTTGGATCCACCCCTGCTAGTACACTTAAATAACTTTCACGAATTAGTTGAATAGAAAGACATACCTAGTTCATTGATAGCTTCTCAATAATCTCTTGATGATCAATTCTAAAGAGAAATGGTTTGAAGAAAAAAAAATGGATATTTTCTCTTTTAAGAAATAGTGTGTTTTATGAATAGGTAGGGAGAATGATGAGATTCTAAATCAAATGTGAAACAATGTCTCCCTCGTAACAACTATTAAGAGAAACTCATTCATGGTGGCAACCTCGTCATTGAATATCATTTAACCGTTTAGCCTTCCCTCTTACTTATCCCCCTTCCTTATGGTCGAGCTATTTTGTTCGTCTCTTCATAAGGTAAGATACATTACTTTTCTCTTTATAAATCATTTATAAATTTGTCAAACCACATATTTTTCAATAAAATAATATTACACGCAAATTTATAACATTCCTTCGTTTCAAACATCGATGATTATCATAAAAGATTACAACATAGTTAAATTACCATTTTAAAATATTATTTTCCTCAAAATTTATTTTTAATGGAAACTAAACATTGGCTTATTTTATCTTGGTATGAATCAACGTTTGAATTCATACACATTCTCCAATATTCAAATAATAGGCTATGATTGTAGTTTTTCAATGAGAACAAGGTTATATTAATTTATGAGTCAATTGACTTGGTCAATTGCTCATTTTTTATTCTTAATTTACTTAAAATTCATTTGTATCATTTTTAAAGAATGACTCACAATCAAAATCTTATTTAGCACCTGTTTGGTGTAGTTAAAAAAATAAACTTTTAGTATATTTTAATAAAAATTGATAAAATACGTAGTTAAAATGTTGTGAATTCTATAATATATGTGATTAAAATTAATTATTAACTTTGAATTAGTTTATAATCAATTTTTTAATCCTACCAAATAGCAGCTTAATTTATTGCTCATCATTTGTATTATATGTATGAAATAAATTAGAAATTCTCAAAAGTCAGAAGTCAAAAAAATTGCAAGTCTGAGAACCAACTTATTTAGATAAATCAGTCATAGTCAGCTAGCCTAGAGATACATCATCTTGTGTGTGTGTGGTTTTTGTTTGGTATGGATAAAAATTATTTTTTTCGTAAATTTTGCTAAAAGTTGATAAAATATATAATTCAAAATTTGAAAAAAAAAATTATAAATTTCATAAAATGTGTGGTTGAAAATAAATTTGGAGAAAAATTAATTTTAAAAAATTAGGGTCGGACCATACGTGTAAGAGGTATATTTTGCACATGTTTGATTTAACTAAAAATGCTGATAAGTTTTTAAATCAAAGTCGGTAATTATTTTTAACAACATATTTAATATTTAATGAGATTCATAATTTTTATAAATTTTTCAATCACATATTTTATCAAATTTTATCCAATGTTACCGAAAATCTATTTTTAACTAAACCAAAAGTATTTATACATATTGCACTGTGCTTAACAACTATCAAAAGATTGAATAAATTAAAAAATATAGAAAAATCAGCACGTCCTTTTTTATTGCCAGAATTCTCGGTGTGGCACTTCTTAAAGTCATGATAACTGGCAAAAAAAAATGAAAAATGATTAGTTCGAACGAATTTCACTCTGATTGGAAAAATTGAGATTTTAAATTTTAAATTTGAAAGTCTTTAATCAAAGACTTTGAGTTATATGATCCTTCATTTATAAGTGGAGTAATGATATTTGCAATCGTTCACTACCGTAATTGTTTTACGTGACATACATGTGACGGTTAATAATTTGATATATAAGATATTAACCGCCTCATATGGTCACGTAGGACGACTACGACAGTGAATGATTATAAATTATTCTTATAGAGTTTAAGTCCTTACTTGGTACACAATTTTTACAAAATATATTTTTTTTAAAATTCATTTTTCACCAAACATTCTTCAATAAAATAAATGCATTTTAACTCTTCTACGAGACTTCTTCTTATCCTGAATATCATATTTAATTTTAATCTCAATATTCAAAATTTTTAAATTAATTAATCCATGTTCGTTATATTAATTTTGACAAAGTCCACACGTAAATATCAACAATTGTGCCTGCAAGTTGACTGCTATGGTCCACACTCCACCCTACCACCACCTCCAAATAATACATATGAATATATGATATATCTCACTTTCGAATCTATATTTCTAATCATTAAAGTCAATTTATCCAAATTCAAGCATTGATTTTAAATTAGATTCTCCCTTCCAACCAAGTTGGATTAAATCTATTCGATGGTCATCCAACTTTATATTTATCGTTACCATGATGACTCTATTTTATTTTATTTTATCATAACAACCAAACTTTATATTTAGTATCACCAGGGTACCCAATTTGATTTTATTTCACAATGGTCATCCAGTTTCATATAATATTTCATCATAGTCATCCAACTTCTTTTCACAATTTTCATTATATATATATAAACTTATTTAAAAAAGTTACTTAAAAAATAAAATAAAAACTTATTTTTTTGAAAAAATGTTACTTAAAA
>CAIGRB010162909.1:47131-65526 GCA_903798255.1 Fraxinus quadrangulata
TGATATGTTATATGAAATTGGGTGGCTATGATGACATTAAATATAAAGTTAGGTGATTATAATGAAATAAAATTAAATTGGGTGGTCATTGTGACACTAAGTATAAAGTTGAGTGACCGTTGATGAATTAACCAGTTTCATGTTGTTTCCAATCATTTTCCCATCTTTCCTGCTTTATCTATTCCAACAGTTTGTTCTATTAAAACCATCCTCTGTGCGCGTTCTTCACAAGCTACAAAATAATTAGTTATAGCCAAAAAAGGGTAACTTCAATTCCAAACCACAGAATGAGCCGAAAAGAGAGCAAAACTGTTAGATTCATTAAAGCCCCCATTAGGGTTTTGTCCAGAGCAAAAGATTTTTACGTCAAAAGCATGTTGCGTTGTGCCGGAGAATTCACTTATGCCAGTGCCATGGGTTGTCCAGCTCCACAATCCACGAGTTTGCCTAGAAGTTTCAGTACCAACTCATCAGTGTCAAGCTCCGATGAAGACTTCCGGGAGCTTATTAGGGCTTCTTCTACCCGGAGCCTTACCGGAAAAACTGAGGCAGAGATTCTCCGGTCAAAAGAATCACCTGGTGTTAAGTTTGTGCCTCGTTCCCAAACAGTTACTATTGGGAGGATTGATGAAGACAAGCCTTGTGAATTCATGGAAAATGTAGCGATAAATCCGAATTTGTATCCAAGAAGTAGAAGCCATGCACCTTCAAGAAGAAGTAAGATGTTCTGAATAATCATACAAATGTATTCATAAGTTTTCTCTCTGTGTGTGTGTGTGTGTGTATTTTAAACAAGGAAAAGAAGGAAATTTCATAATCAAAAATCTTAAAAAATACATATGTATTTGAGAATACGAGCTTAATGACATATTATGATTATAATATCTATTTGAGTATATCGAAATCTTAAATATGTTATTCAATGGAAATATTCAGTGATTAAAAAACTAGTTGATTGTTACTGGATATGTATGGAATTTTCTTGATTTCATGATTCTCAGCACATTGAACACACACTATGATTTTGAAAATTTCTTACTTGATACTATGGAGAAATTGTAAAATTTTATTTCTACATGTATTAAATTCGTAAAATATAAGGTTTACTTTATATATATTTTAGCTAAAACTTTAGTAAGTAATTTGTAATCGACATGTATAAACTATTACATATTAAAAGTATAAAATGAGAATCATTTTTTGGACTTGTGGAGTTATAGACTCAAATTTTTATCTAATAATCTCTAATCCATTTATTTGTGTTAAAACCAAGTTTAATTAATTAACTAATTCAAATCAAAGATAAAAATCCTCATTTTTACACACATAAAACAAAATTTTTACAAAGTTTCATAACAATATTTCTCCACTATATATCTATAATATATTAAACATCACATCAAATAAAAATCAATTTTGGATAATTATAACCCTAATGCAATTCAATTATTTCAATAATACTTTACTTTTCATTTTTCAATGTATATTTAATTCATACATATTCCCTATATTTAATATCTTACTTTTTGTTTTCCAATATGTATGTAATTTACAAACTGTAATAAATATTACAAAATTCGTGTTTATGCATGTATTCCATATTATTAATTTTCAATTAATTAACATTTACATTCAATTGATTAATATTAATTAGAATTTCACATTCACGTCAGAATTTCACATTCAAGAATACAGTTCATTATTTACGTCAATATATGCTAATTAACATCCAGTTTTACTTAATTATATTAATTTAATATAAATAATTTAACATTCATTTTCACGTATATATTCATTGGTGTTAATTCTAAATTAATTAATTAACATTTACATTCAAATATGCATTCCATTGTTTACGTGCATGTATAATAATAAACATTTATTTTCAGGGATTTGTATTTCTCTCATATTTAGATCAAAAAAGTAAACGAAGGGTTAAATATTACTTTTACAATATTTATAAGTATATAAGAATCGCACGTTGAACTCTTACTAGAAGCAATAAATGTTCCTTTCACAGAGAAAAAAAGTAACTCAGGTTCACTTAGCTTTTTAGTTAATAAATGTAATAACTACTTGCCAATTTCTTTATTTTCTATTGAACAGAGTAACAGATGTTAATTACTATTTGCAAACAAACTGCAGTAAGCCTAAATGCTGAACGAAAAAATAAATTAATTTTTCAAAAAATTCCTCCTAAAAGTGAAAAGAATTAAGATTCAATTAAATTACTATTGAGCATCTCTCACGAACATACACGATTTCCATATAGTAGGTATGCCTAACGTGTTTTGCGCTAATGACTTATGATTAATTATCAAAGAAACTTTCCGCGTGTAGATTTAAGTATCTAAGCTAATAAAAAAATCAAGGTAGTGCCTACCCACCAAACGATCTTGTAATAAGCAGATATTTGGATCCTCTATTCATTAGATGTGATCAACTTGTACGCATTGAGAAATTCATAATAACTACATCATCAAAAACTTATTTTAAGGGTTGTTCGATAAATTAAAAGTTATGAACCCATTAAACGTACGGTAAAAATTAAAGTTGATCAAGTTTTAACAAAGTTAAAATATAAAAATAAACCTAAAATTGACAAAAAATGATTATACTATTCGAGACAGTGAGGCTCTAGCTCCAAATCACACCACATGGTGTTCCAATTAACTGATTAATGGTGTATTTGTCTTCCATTATTGGGAGAAAAATGGAGTAATGAATAGTATTTTTTAAAGAATGTGTAGTTGAAATTTAAAGTAATTTTATTAGGTTGTGTGTAGAATATTTTATTGGATGAATGTGTGGTGGAAAATCTTACTGTAGCAAACAATGTTTTAGATTAATGGTAGACAAACATGGGCTAAGTTTTTTGATCGCCTGTTTATTATCTCCACACAACCATACCCAAAGGAAGAAATTCATGAAATTCTCTGCTTAAAATGCTATATGCAATAAACCTCGTAAAATCGGGTGCATTGGCTGGCCAAAAATGGCAAGTAAAGATTGTGGAAACAGAATTAATATACCTACCGAGTATACAAGTTGTTTTGTGATGTGAAGATATCATTATCAACACAATACTTGATGAAAGATGAAGATGAAGTCATTGCCACGGTTCCTTGAGGAATGTTTGAGCACGAACGAAAGTTGGGAGTATAAATATTTCCCGTACAATCTCGTCCTCTTCATTCTATTCCATATGTGCATTAATCCATTGTAATGGGAAACCATTTTCATAGTTCATGTTTCTTCAGGCCCTTGAACAATTAAAACATAAGTTCCTAAAATTATTTCATGAGAAATGATCTATTAGGCATCGGTGCTCAATAACATTGATATGACATATCGATTAATTGGTGGATAAGTTTATGGTGAATCTCAATAATTAAAATTAAATTTGTCGAATTGATGTGTAAAGTCTTAATATAAATTAAACAATGGTGCTCAAAAATAATTTCTTACCACTTATAAACTTGTTTTTCCAGTGCACCTTTTGGCCATGGTTTTCGGTAGTTTTATCCCCTGTTTGAGTCACGTTATTTTTTCATTCTCGTTAATTTACTCATTTTCAATTACACGTTTTCCAATAAAAATAATAATTTTCATCACATTAATAACTTTTCAACCACATATTTTTCATCACATCAAACAAAAAATTGCATTCTTATGGACATAACGTGACTCAAACAAGGGCTTAATTTATGATAGAAAGGGCATTAAATGACGCATGTTTGGCTAACCTTAACGAGTTTACTTATAGTAAATAAATAAAGTTTAAAATAAATAGTTTTTTATTGAGCAAAGTTAAAAATAAGTTAATTATAGAGTGCAGTAATTTTGATTGATTCGAGTGGGATTGGCAGTATTCTTGGAAATATGAAAGTAGAAAAAGTATTCCTTTTTTTTCTTGTAGATAATTCGTGGAGCAGCTTTTAATAATGGACAAAAATGGCATTAAAATGTGACAACTTGCTTGACTGGCTGGCAGGCGTGTGTGCACACGCGTGAGAGAGAAGAAACAAAAAATAAATCGCCGTTGCCGGGGATCGAACCCGGGTCACCCGCGTGACAGGCACCACTATACTACAACGACTTTTTGTTGGAGCATTTTAGAAAAAAACAATTATGATGTGAGAAAACAAAATTTAATTCTCTTTCTAATGCACATACCAAATATAACATTACTGTATCGAGTTATATGGCCGCTTGATCTTCATTCTAGTTTTCTTAATAGAAAACTCAAATTAATAATTTTCATAACAAGTTTTCAATCCTCATTTTCATAAAATGAATAAGTTCAAGTGTCTCTCAACAAGCGGCTAACCAGAAATGTTTGATATGTGTCTTATTGTAGCATGAAAGTAAAGTACTATCAAAAGAAGCTCTTGTGCACATGAGAAAATATAATAGTTCGATTAATTATTTAATTGCACCTAAAAAAATTTCAAACACGATCTACTTTCAATTATTTACTTGAATGCGATAATATCCAACTTCAATAGTTGATGACTTGAGAGTCTCAACCAGATCTTTTAATCTGCTCAATCTATCAATTTTTTTAATCACACAGTTATTTAATTTCGTTGAATTGAACTTAAATTAGAGATTACTAAAATCAAAATTCACCTTATTGATACCATGGTATGGTGCACAATAGAACAAGATAATAAACACAATTGTTATCTATTGTCAGCATGTGCTTTGGACACTTCACCCAATTGCATTCTTAAACTTTTTATTATATCACCATAGTGGTGGCAACCGAGTCGAGCCGCTCGTAGACTAGTAAAAAACGAGTACGACGGCTCGTTCATTTTTTTTTAAAAAGGTCTAGATATGATTATAAATAAAAAAAAAAAAAAAAATTAGGCGAGCTCACGAGCCGAGTTTGACTCAGCTCGTGAACCATGAGCTCGTGGACCGAGCTCGGCCCACGAGCTCGGCTCATGGCGAGCACGAGCTCGATATGGGTGGAGCAGGCTCGGCCCATTACCATCACTATATGACCATGTTCTCTCTCGAATCTATAAGATTTTGAGAACTGAAATTGTCTTATTCGGACAACTACCATAATGATCAAGTTACTCATAAACTTGGGACAAAAACTTCATATAAAAAATTCGTCATATTTATTTAATACTAATTTTTATTTCATTTTAATCAAAAGTTCATTCACGTAAACAATTTGTGTTGATAATTTTTTTTTTAATTCTTATATCTTATAATATTATTGCCAATCAAAATATACATCTATCATTATCCTTTTGGCTAAAGTAAGTTGTAAATTTAATAATAATAATAATAATAATAATAATAATAATAATAATAATAATAAAACGAATAATGCTAAATGTACATCTTCCCTTACATATGGTTGACATTCCTCCCACATGGAAGAAATCTGTGCAATGATGTGATGTGCGAGTTTAAAATCAAGTGTAGATTTTGTCATGTAGAAGAGTGTAAAAAAAAAAGGTGTAATGGAGATTGTACATGTAACGTGATTGATAACAAAAGGCCAAAAATATGTTAGTTAATTGAAAGTAAAGAATGACAATTCAACGAGAAAAATTTGGACATAAAAATAAAAATGAGCAAATATTGAAAACTTTTCTCGTAATTAAAATGTGGTGCAGCTATATAAAAAAATGTCGTGTGAATATAATTACCCATATATTATAGATTATTGTTAAGGTAAAAGATTGGACCAGACCTGAGTTCGACCGGCTTCCAAGAATGACCCCATGATCAAGGATTCCCCGCCACAAGACAAGACCAACAGTTGTAACCCCAACCTTGGGCTTCGAATACATTCGCTCGCCCCATTATCTGGCCGCAATGGTTGGCCCGAGAAATGGGAGACCCAAATCATGTAGTCATACAACCCAAAGTATATTCTATACTTTTAAGTAGTGGAAGGCATTGAGGACGACAACCTTTGACGTCTTCATTCCAGTCGTACTTCATCCATTTAAAGTTCAGTGTATTACCCGTACTAGTGTTTGGTAGAATAATTAGATTCCTCTTGGTTTGGGAAGCTTATGTAACTTTATACAAGACACGAAACTGATTAGGCGGGAGGTTATAATGTCATCGCCGATGTGAAGTTTCACCAACCAATTAAAAAAATAAAATTTCACAACTTTCTTTTTGTCGGCTCACTAGTCTGTAGATGTACAAAAAACATTTTCCTTATTCTTTAGAGTAGTTACAATACTTTCGAACTTGTGAGTACATGGTTGATTTGCTAGAGAACGAATGAAATATATCACTTGAATTAGTTTAAGATTGTCAGAGTTGTTTTATACAACGTAATTATGGTACTTGCACTGAGACAAAAATATTAAAAAGGATGCAAATTTTAAATTTTTAAGATGACTATCTGTTTTTTTCAACCCTACATGCTACGTATACATGTACAAATGCACTAGTTTTTAAAATCTGCCTAAGAATAACAAAGTCATAAAGCAAAAGCATGCAATATGATGATTCACCCATTGGCCTCCGTCAATCGTGCAACGTTTATATCCCAAATTTATGATATGGTTGTAAGCCTTTTAGCATGCAAAAAAAGAATAAAGGGCAGAAAAGCAACAGTAATTTGAATTTGGGGGGCATTCCAAGAAAGTTAAAAACTTTTTGATAATGTGCCTATGCATATGGAATGCGACACCCTGAATGATATTTTTGTTACACAGCCATCCTATTATTTTCATTACACGACTAATCATGGTGTCTGCATCTATGACTCGTAGCTTTCAAGAACGTGATTCTAAATAGGACTCAAACAGTACTGTTTAATTTCTGTCTTATTCGTCAACACTATCAGCTGATCACGATAATTGAAATATATATCTTTAACTTTGAAAAATTGTATATACGTACGTAGGGCGGGCAGGGCAAACAAAATACCAAAGTACATTTGCTGAAACTAACAAATATTACCAGCTTACTATTCCTGAACTCTCATGCAGGATAATCGAACGGCACAAGATTCACCGTGGAAGGATCCAGTAGATCCGGGTGCATAAACCCATAATTCCTAAGCACCTGATTATCAGCAAAAGCCAAAGCCTTCTGCATGGCATCAAAGCAAGTCTGTCCAGAATACATCTTGTTGTGGTCCCCACTGCAGGGTTGACACCCAGTGAAGTGTGTGATGAACGGTCTACGCCAACCCTCTCGCCCAAACCCAGCATCCTTTAGGTACTCCTCCCACACCGGAATATTACTCTCACTCACCATCTCAGCATGGCGCCTCCTTAACCTGCGCACCCTCTTCTCAATTTCATTGTACCTTTCTGTAATATTATCGAGTCTGCCAACAATTTCCATCCAATACCCCTCAAAGTAATATTCACCCTCCACATAAATTTTATTTCCCCATTTTTCTTTTTCTTTTAATAATAAATAAATTAAACCTGATTGATCGTCTGATTCAGGGAAAATCTTATCTTTGAAAGTTGTGCTCAAAATTTCACCCCATTTATCATAACCAGGAGCCTGTGGGCCCATACTGGCCCACACATCCATGAAGTCCATGGCCCACTGGCAATTTCTAATCAAGAACACACCTGCATTGATGCTAGTCCAGCTCTTCTTCTCGTTGATCAACTTGGGCCATCCATGGATCACCAGATTATGGGCCTTGTACCGGCCTAGTGGAAGCTTGAAGTCCATGTCGGTGAAGGCGGCATCGGAATCCACCCACCAGATCCACTCAGCCTCCGGGTGGGCCAGCATTGCAGCCTTAACAGTGGGCGTTTTGGCCCAAAATGAAAACATCTTGGGTTGGAACAGCACATTGTTGTAGAAAATTTCAATTCCATGGCGTCTGCAGTAATCAACCTTGTTCTTGAAGAGTTTCAACAGCAAATAATCGCCGATGGGATTCTTACACGGCGTGGCTTGGGAGCCGGTGACCATTAGAATCCGATTTTCTGCTCCGGCGGCGAATGATGGGTGTTGCTTAAGCCATTCCATTCTTTTTTCATCCCAGTTCTTAACCGGCGGCGCATCTATACTGTAGCTCAACTTCCGGTCGTCGTAAAAATTCGTGTCGGGTGGGTCATGGACCATGTCAAAACCAGAAGCACCATCGGCGCAGCTATTCAAAGTTGAGGCGGATACACTGTCTAAACCTGCCGATTTACGTTCGGTAAATGAGTCGTAAGAGAAACTAGGAGCTGAGGTTGGGGTTGGACTGAAAAAGGACCAGAAAGCCCAAACAAGCAAAAAAACCACCAGAGCTCCGCCGGCGAAAAGAAGAGTGTCAGAATAGAAGGAAGTATTTTTGCTCCGACCACCGTGCTTGGCCATTGAGAAATTTTGATACTGGGACTGCTCTGGTGACACCATTTTATAAAAATACTAGGCTTAATGCGCTATAAACACGTCGTTGCGGTGAATTTCGTCTAGTAGCGCACCGTTACATACATCTGGAAATGTATCTTTCACTCATAAATTGAGTAGAAGATTTGGCAGAATCTGGAGAAAAGAGAAAACTCCCAAAATTGCTGAGATTTTCTAACTGGTGGGTTTGAAAAAATGGACCTTTAATGACGAAATGAGATTTGGATGAGAAGCAAACACAATAAACACGACATGGGACATTTGATTTCACCACCGGTTAATGGCTGGCGGTGGTTGAGGTTTATTTAGTGAGAAATAGGGTAATAAAATACGGGTCGTTGGGCCCTATGGGCTTGGGTTGGGCTAAGTGATTAGTGGACACGTTGATTGTGCACCGACACCATTAGTTATTATGTTTCTGCTTTTGCTTTGGGTGGTGTGAAAGTAGCGCCGTTTATTCCGAGCAATTGTCGGCATTTACTGCGTTTTTTACGGTCTCATTCTTGTTAATGTTTTGCTGTACATAAAACTTCTATAAATTATTAAAATTTCAATTTATTAAATAGTGTTTGAAAAATATATAATAAAATAATTATATTTCGAAATTGGTCTTAAGTCCTTGTCCATCCGAGATCGACTCTACCTTCACCTATTCTAACCTAATTAAAAGCACGTGGATTTAATTTGGAACAAGTTAAATGGACTGTCAAAGTTTTGAATTTCTTGTATATTTTTTTGATGTTAGATGAATATTATATTAAGTTAGATGGTTGTCAAATTCTTAACATTTCTTGACATGTTAAATATTTTGGTGTTAGATGAATTTTGTATCAAGATGACGGATGTCAAATTCTTGGATTTCACGACCTTTTTAAGTGGCAAAAGAATTTTATATAAAGTTAGTTTTCGCTTACTCATCCGCTAAATTAAATAATTCGAATTCTGTATGTAGTCTTCTCTCGACTTGATATGAGCCAAGTCACTCTAATTTGACAACAATTTAAAATAGGATAGATTTATATTCTACTACGTTACCCCTTTAGATAGAATGTAACGTAATTCGAACCTTACAAAATCTTAATAGTCACAATAAACAAATCCTTGTTATTTAGAGTTTGTTTTATCTAGATATGGGAATGGGAGGGTTCGAGGCGGGGCACCCCTATCCCACCCTGCTCTACCTTGCCCTGCCCTGCTCTGCCTTAGACGTGCGGGGCACGTTTCTTGCTCCGTTAATTTTTTAATTTTTTAATTTTCAGTTAATTAATTTTTTTTTTTTTTGTAGTTAATCATTTTTTTTATTCTTCACAGGGTGGGTTCGCCCAGTCCAGCCACACCTCGAGACCCTAGGACAGGGCGGGTGGTTTTTTTTGCCATCACTAGTTTGATCTTCATTATTTTCAAAATATATTTTTTACTTTCTTCTTTTTAACAACATATTTTTTAATAAAATAATATTACACGTAAATTTAAATTTTTTCCTTATTTTTTAATCACATATTCTCCATCAATCTATTACACTAAAATGGTACTCAAACAAGTTTTTAATTATTTTATATTTGACGGATGCTTTGACATTTGTCAAGCCTACCACGACCCTACAGGTGGACATGTCAAATTGAAAGCGACCAATATGCTAGTCCAGTGTTGTTAAATTATACAATATTTTACCCATGCCTCGTTGTAATTTATTAAAGTAATTATCTTGTCTCGATATCCCAAAAAGTATAAAATAAAGAATATAATTAAATATGATGCAAATTTTATTTAAGAAAGGAAGGTTTGATACTATTTGTAGACTGCTAGTAGTAACTAGGTGTTTATTTTAATCACATCTTATCAACTTGAGCTAGATTAAGAGTTTTAATATGGAATAAGAGGACAAGATATCTTTGTCTGATTTCAATGATTAACGAGATGAATTTTTTAAGAGCACTTGTATATTTTTAGACATTATCTAATCAAGAAATCTAATTTGGAAGTCAGTCGATTCTACAACAATCAAGTAAGTTACTTTTTGAATTTAAGCTTGAAAGAATTTAGTGCACAAGAAAATATTCAACCTACTTGAAAAATTAAATAATCGTAGAGTTTAAAATAAAGAGAGAGAACTGATCGTTTGTTACGAAGTAAGTAATGAATATAAGATTAGGCAGACTGTGTCGTCTTATGTGACTGAGTTGCGTCTGTATTATGAGAAGATGAGTTATGGTCTTAGATGTTGTGATATTGGCAACCATACATATTCAAATTGTTGGATTGAATTATGACTCTTTGTCTAAACTTTAACTTTACCAACATGTTGATTTTGGTCATAATCTTTCTTGTTACATTATTTTTCCATACAAATAATTAACGATTTTTAAGTCTGTCTCGCGTTTTGGAGCTTTTGAGGTAAGCGTTAGCTTTTGACTTGATCTTCCTCCATTTCTCCTATCATAGTTTTCTTCCACCAAGGAGGAACGATTTTGGATATTCTATTTCTTCTCTTCCTCCCGTTGATGATTTACAAGCTGCAAGGACACTAAAACAATGAATTTCGCGCTACGAAATGAATCGAGGAACTAAGGGAAGCATATAATCATTCTCGATTACACTATTTGGAATCATAAATGGCTTGTCTCCTCCTTGATGACAACTGCCCTTTTTAATATATGAACAGTGAATCTCATCGTTTAGTAAACAAGACGTATGTATACTCAAATGTGGCGAAAGATGTAAGTAATAATCCAAGTGAAGACCAAAACAAAAGAAGGAACTACGCCAACTAAGCTCACTGAAGGGGAGTTTTTGTTTTTCGAGGAAAGTAGCTTTCTCAACCTTTCCTTGTCTCTATTCATAAGGATAGGCGAGAGACTAGGCTAATTCAATGCTTATTGTCATACCACGGTTGAAACAGTAATTTTACATACTTGCATTATTCATGAACGAGATTTCAATTTTTATCATCGTTCATTTGGATGAATTTCCATTTCGCTCCTCTGCCAACACGGCCCAAAACAAGGTCAGAAAGAACATGGGTTTGATAGATCCATTACCATGCACTCACTTCACGAGATTCCAGTGAGTTAGGCCCGCTTTCCATAATTCACAATATATAGTGACAGTTCACACTGGGGAGGGGACCCTGTCATGTGATCTTCCAATATTGTTTAAAAGTGAATACAATAACTTTTATTTAAAAACCAAGAGAGTAATATATCACAATTTTTTTAAGTTATTTTTTTCTACTACTGTTCACTTTTCCACCATATCGGCGCATAAAATAGTGGTACTTAAACCCCCGTTTGACTCCTATTATTTGATGTTACAATTTTTGAAATAATATTTTTCGGAGTGTGTGGTTGAGAAAGGAAAAAAAATTCGATTTGTGTAATATTATTTTATTGAAAAATGTGTGGTTAAAAATAAAAGAGAAAAAATATTATAAATTTAATGAGGGCCCCAGATCGACTTGCACATGGCTAACTGCAGTTTACCTTATTAGAACTGGATAGACTGTACTACATAGTGGCCAAGTAATTAATAGAGATGAGAAAGTACAAGGCCCAACCTATTAGCAATGTCCGGTCCACAATTGTAGTAGGCCAATACATTGCGCAATTTAACTAAACCATTAAAGTAAGTTTGACAGATTACAGATTGGGGGGGAAGCACCTTCCCCGCTGCATTTATGTACCCATCAACTGACACCAGTACACCAAGACATGGCATCCCCATACTCTAATTAATTTTAGCACCCTTGCATGTCCCGCCACCGGAGATAAATCAGTCCTGCACGGTAATGGGTATAAGCACCGGCTACTACAAGAATGTGAAAAAGTTGGTGGCTGTTCCCTGCAATATCAAATTTTCCCGGTAACCACCTCTCGGGAACTCTCATAGCATAAACCAATGCTCCAATACCATATAATGCTCCCATCAAAACTTCATACCCTGTTGTGTGGAGTGCCTCGGGTTGGTGCCAGAATAAGATGAGCTTGTGCAGAATGGGTACTGCACCTGACACGCCCATTCCGAAGAAGAGTGCTGCTCGAAAACTACGATATTCGGGAGTTTGGAATACGGGAAGAAGGGATGCTAAGATTGTACCAAGGCCCAGGAGAGTAATGAATCCTATGTAGAGACTGCAGAGGACAGGATAGCACATGAAAGAATAATAGACTGGAGGATAAAAGGAAGTTGAGATCAAAGCAGCAATCCCGGTATAGTCGAGCCTGAGCATGATGTAAGATATGCGCTCAGAATGACAAGAGAGTAAGTGGCATGTACTGCTTGCTAACAAGCAAAACATGGCTCCACCCAGAAAGGTGAAGAAGGGCCAACGCGTGATCGGCCTCACCATCAATGGTGCTATTATATTTGCCACATCCTCCTTCATGCTATGCTGCAAACAATTAAACCATGTAAAATATGTTAACAAGAGACGTTACTTTCTCCAATGTTAAAGAGATGAAGAATACAGCTGCACACAAAAACGAAAAAATAATGGAGTAAATTGTTGTTCCCTTTCTCCTCTAAAGTAAAGAAATAGGAATAAAATTTCCATGTATGACTTGCGTCTGAGATTCAAAATACCTGAAATTGCAAAATAAAACTCTTGAACAATCACAAGTATTGAAAATTCATCTGTAGCTAAAATTAAGTATAATCAAATGTTACTCCAATAACTGAGGCTTTATTTGAACTACCACTCCAATGCCTACCACCCATAAACCGAGAGAATCTAGAATTTCTTGCATTCACCACCATGTTGGGTGTAAGATCAAATCTTGAGTTATACCCCATGACATGAAGTTATATATAAATGCTCATCTTTACCACTTCAAATCAGCACAGAACTCACAATTCCACACCAAAAGTAGTTACTAGCGTGTGCATGCAAACTTCAAATTTTCAATTTAGCCTCCATTTGGCAAATTTATAAATGATTTATAAAGAGGAATAGTAATTGTAATAGTAATAGAGTGGATGATAAATCAATAGTAATCATAAATGTGGTTGAAATTAATGTTTCACTTTGATGGAATTTACAAACCATTTATAAATTGGTTCCCAAACGAAGGCTTAATAAGAAACACAAATCCATACATGCAATGATGCAAATGCAGATATTACTCGTTAATAGATGTTAAAATCAAGATAAGTCATACTACTAATCAACGTTGACCGACAATATGAATGTTTTGGTACAGCTCCGTTAATGATACATCTAATCATCTACTAAAATGCTCATTACAATTATGCATTTTCTTCTCCCTCTTCCAATTTGTTCTATTGCACGGTTTTTTGAAGGGGGGCTTCTTTTTAAGTCTACACCAAGACATGACACAACCATCTAATTTGTACCTGGTTAACTGACAATTGAACAAATACAATTTATCTACCGGGTCAGGATTATAACAGGCCTACTAAAAGAAAGAACACAAAAACAGAAAATAAAAAGTTCCATGGAAACAGGGCTGAAAGCCAAGAGAGAAATGCAAATGGTTTGATCATCACATTGAGTTACATCAATCTTTCTTTGGTAGAATGCACATATGTATTAATTGTATGTCACTTTTCAATAAAATTCTGATTAAGTCATTAGTTTTCTCTTTGGTGTGAGAATAAGAAGTAGCAACTTTGCACTAAAAGGCTGCTGGATAAATTTTAACTTGATTAAGATAAAAAAAAAGAATTAGAATGTGAAATGTTCACAAGCATGAGCAGCCTTCAACAGATCAACATAGAAACACTCAAAATGTACAGCAGAACTAGATACGAAATGCAGGGAGAGAAGACAGAACAGCTACAGTTGACGATACAAAATATAGGGCATTGCTAATGTGTAATGTCAAGCAGTGAAGCCAATTTAGTGTTCATTACTACATTGTGATTAATATATGCTCTTTGTCTCACATGGTAATAAAAGACTGATAGTATTAAACAGGAAAGCATTATTATGCAAAAGTACCAGAACACAAGCATCAGTGTGGTTGCTCGAGAATCGCTCCGGCAAACAGTTAGAGAGGAGTTCCACAATATGCCAATTAGATAATGATGGCATATCCATACAAGGCAGCGAAGTCTTTAACTCCTCTCGAAGTCTGTGCAAATCAGGCATATGTGGGAAGGACGGAAGACAATCAATAAGTTCTGTACGCAATTTGTGGAAATCAGCTTTCCTCAGCACATCAGGGAAATGTTGCAGGGTTGGAAGGTTAACCACCTTTGGAATCTTCATAGCAGTGTAAATAGTCAGAGAGAGGAAGAGGAAGAACCCTATCAAATGCCTGCAAATAGAAAGAAATAGGAATTCAAATGAAGACCTAATCACATAAACAGAAAAACAAATGTTATGACACCACCATCAGCAGAACATCAACGGCAGAAAGTAATAACAAGTTAACACCACATATCCCTCAATTCAAAAAACCGCATTCCATACTCATCGAGGGTCCCAAGTAACAATATATCCCTGTTTTGGGGGAAAATGTAGTTCTTATGACTCCTACGCATGGAAAAGAAACCCAAAAAAATAAGAAATCATGTCAATCTGTCATGTGTCCACTTCTTTAACCAGTATTTCTTAATTATATCAAATGCTTTCTAGTGAACTTCCTCCTACACGAACTCTTCTGACAAAGACCATATCCAGTCCGTCCAAGATATACATTACTTTATCATCATCTAAAAGAGATTTCTGACTTTTTTATTCCAAATAAAAAAATATCACTATTTTCTGAATACTATGACTGCAATTTTATGAAAAAAAAAGCTATTGATAAACACAATATATTGAAACAAAACATAAAACCATTACATCAAATAACACAGTATTCTTGATATAGTTGTTAAGCGAACTGGAAAATGTAAAGATTGGTCTAAACCCTTAATCATCATGCTGCTGGATCATCTTTCTCAAGGCTTTCTTTTTCATTTCCACACACACAAGAATTCCATTAGTTATAGCATCTTGGACAAGTCTGTTGGATGCTCCCTATTACCGCATCCTGGTTGAAGCGGATTATGGGAAGTGCATGTTAACTATAAGAAGCTTTCCATTTGTCATACTATCTTTTCCAGTGGTCCAATGTGGGTTATTATATGCCTTTCGATAAATAGTTACCATTCATAGGGCTCTCAGGAATGACTCCACTCCAGGCCGAAAGCCTGCCTGAATAATTTTCTTAATTGCATGAAAGAATGAAACTGAAGCATAACTTGAAAAGAACACAAAAGTACTTTTGACTATGATCTAAAACAACCAAAAAAATAATTTTTATTTTATTGATTGTACATGAATGAGTCGAATTTCCATCTCCTCGACAAATTTGCAAGAAAATGACCTGCTCATAGTGACATCACGCAGTATATCGAAAGCAGCATAACTAGATGTGTGCAAAATCACCATTTAAACCCATCTGATATAGTTAATTCTTGTACAACTTTCAAGAAAAGTTGAAAGAGTAAGGGACAATTTGTTGTCCACAAATGAATATTAGGAATAATCAAAGAAGAGTCCGTAAAATGGCGTAGAAAACTCCAATGTACACAAAGCAATCCCACCAAAACAAGGAAGCACAAACACTATTGCAAGCTAGAACGCACCTAGAGGGGGAAGAACACACTCCAAACATGAGGGTGCGCATGTTGGACACTAAGATAACACTCCCAAAAACGTGTGAAACCTTACCAGCACTCGACATAATGAACATAGAAAACTGTCCTTAACCAGACATGTTGAACACATGGTAGCCACATTAGTTTTAATTTTTAAAAAGAAAAAATATGGGTTGAGTTATAGATGACAAACTACTTGGTTCAAAGAAGAAAAAATTGCATAAAAGGGTAAATAGGGTAGAAAAGAATTGGTTAAGAGTGAGATTATACAAGACGTGTGCTATCTCCAATGACTTTTGATTGTTTGGCTACCTATAATTAAATCTACATTGCGCTCAAAATTCAACAAAACCACCACGCTGCCATTAGTTTTTTTCTTTTAAACCAATTTTTTTCAACCCTCGTCTAAGGAAAGGCATAACCTATCACTTGACATACGCATAGCCACGGCACTATTACAATCGCCTCCCCAATTCCCAAACCACCACCCAAAAGGAAAGAAGGAAATGTTACAATCTGTACTGATCTCCATACCCAGCATACCACAGTTTGTGTCAATCTAATCCTTGAAGATATTGTCGAGGGAATTACAGTCTCATGAATGATGTGTCTTGTCTGATTTTTGACTATGTTATACTAACAATAAAAAGAGATGAGCTAAATAAGATAGCTAGTGAAAATAGAGTTTGACCAGAATATCTGTAAGCTTATCCCCTCCAATAATCTCTTTATTGGAAATTTCTTCCACAGCTCCGTCGGAGTCAAATATGAATCGTAGGCCAGTCTTTGATCCTTACATCATCAACAGTACTCTAACCACCCAGATCATTCAAAACCTCTGGATATTTTTCCATAAACCTCAAGCTCTAGTTCCTGCTGTTTTTGTATTAACCCTCCTTTACCTAACCAAACCCTATTTCAGTTGATCTTGGTTCCTAGTTACCAACTTTCACCTCAAAGTCTCAAACAAATGCTATATCAATAAGTCTACATTTTGGATCGTCTAATTTAAGTTCCTCGCAATCCAACTAACTGACCATCAAAGCTTGTAAATAACTTTAACTTAGAAATTCATTATGCATGACTTTATTTTTAAACCTCTTTTTTTCCTAAGTGACTTCTTTTTAGATCAGGAATGCATATATGGCACTCTTTGTCTATTGGCTTTCCCAAAATTAAAATTTCTCCCCAATCAACTCTATTATAAAATATTATGATATAACGAAACAATTACGAAACAACCCAATTTTCATTAAACAGCAAATAGAACTCGATAACATTCAAAATTGCAACAAAAGTTCCAATGTCGGATGACAAAAATCACCAAGACGATAAAAGCAACAATTTTTACAGAAAATAAACAAGAAAAGATGCAGAGAAGCAGAAATCCTTACGTCCAAACATTGAGAGTCTCGTTATGAATAGTGAAGACACTTAGCAAAACCTGCCTTAACGGCCATTCAGACCTATAATGACGAAGGATATATTCGTTGTCCTTCAAATACCCTGGTAATGAATTGTATTCCACCAGTTGGTACTTCACTTTCTTCCAAACTCGCTTCCCTTCCCTTTCCTTTAATGAAGAACCCGCCCTCTCATTCTCTTTTGATCCGCAAAAAGATTGCGTTTCCCCACAATTTCCTTGATTTCTATCCATTCTCTGACCTACCCATCAAACATTAAACATAAGGTAAGCATAGAATCGTCATATCAATACTGGGTATCAAGAATTGATATCCAAATCATAATTTTATCGCGGGCGTGCACTAATAATTTTTATATGTGTATAGCGATTAAAATAAATGAACACCTGAAGTGGAAGAGACAAGGCACCGCACCGCCCGGGGAAGACCAAGAAATTAAATTATTTACATATATATTCATATGATGTATATATATTTAGTAAATTTTCCACGTCTTTTCAGCGGATTTAATAGAAGTGGAAAACGAATTAATTTGCTAATGAGTTTATCTTTTGCTAAGCGATGAAATGGGTTTACGAATTATGCCTGAGACGTGAGAGAGATGCGGAGATGCTGAGAAGATATTTTTGGGGTCCTTTTGACTACAGATTTGGCACGATACATAAAAACAAATGGTTTAGAAATTGATATAAAAACTTGAATTAAATCAATCAATTACCATACAACTTTACATTTAATATCATCGTAATCGCTCAATTTAATTCTATTTCATTAAAATTATTTAACTTTATACTAAGTGTCACTATAACCATTCAATTTTATTTTATTTCACCATATCCATCAAACTTCATATAACGTTTCGTTTCACCATGATTATCCAATTTCATATACATTTTATTATGATCACTCAATTACTTTTCATTAATTTTAAAAGGGGTAAAATGGTAACTTGAATTATATATGAGATAAATTTTTTTAAAAAAATTTATTTAAAAAACGTTACTTAAA
>CAIGRB010162909.1:65789-108714 GCA_903798255.1 Fraxinus quadrangulata
AAAATAAAATAAAAAGTTATTTTTAAAAAAGGTCCTTAATAAAATAAAATAAAATAAAAACTTATTTTAAAATAAAAAACTTTATTTTTGTTTTTTTTAAAAATAAGTTACCGCTTTACCTTTTTTAAAATTAGTGAAAATTGTAAAAAGAAATTGGATGGTCGTGATGAAATGTTATATGAAATAAGGTGGTCTGATGAAACTTTATATGAAATTGGATGGTCATTATGAAATAAAATCAAATTGAATAGCTATCATGACGCTAAATATAAAGTTGGGTGGTCATGATGTAACAAAATCAAAATTTGTGATCATGTTGACACTGAATATAAAGTTGGGTGACCATTGATGGATTTAATCTCTTGTGGTGTGTTTGAGTCACATTATTTTAAAAGAATATATTTTGGAATAGTAGATTGATAGAAAATGTGTTGTTGAAAAAGAAGGAAAAATTATTGATGCGATAGAAAATATTATTTAATTGAATAATGTGTATTTGAAAATGAGTAGAAGAATGAAAATGAAAATTTTAATGTGGTTCAAACAGGGACTATGTTTAAAAAGTGTTGGGCAAGAAAGTGTGTTTATATATGTGTGTGTGTGTATCCAACCATAGATTGATACGCGACACAATGTAAATAATGATATAAAACAAGATATACATATAAAATGATTGTAAAAACTTCGCCCACTCTGACATTGATTTATAGAGAAAATTGTAAGAATGATTTTATAAATGTATGATTGTTACAGAGAATAATAAGTATGATTCTTTCACTATGGGTGTGTTTGAGCCACATTATTTCGAAAGAATATATTTTGGAATAATAGCTTGATGGAGAATGTGTGGTTGAAAAAAGAAGAAAATGCTATTGATGTGATAAAAAATATTATTTTATTGAAGAACGTGTGGTTGAAAATGAGTAGATGATTGAGACTGAAAAAAATAATGTATCTCAAACAGGGGCTACATCGGAAATTGACAATTTTTATTATATCCACAGATTTGATAAAAGGTAATTATATTGATCCCACAATTTTTTATTTGTCACACAATATTTTAATTGTAGATAAGTTTATCAATCTTTGCTCATTGTAATAATTATTTTCTTAAATTTTTTCTATAAATTTTTTTATGATTGACCTTCAATTAATTAGTATGTATCGTCCTTGATAATGATTTGTATTAAAATATTTTATTTTCATGCTTTGAAACGAGGAAAAATATCTTTTCATACTTTTTATTTATTTATCTTTTAAAAATATGATGAAAAATATGTCGTTTTACATCATTTCAACGGGCTTTTGTATAAAATTATTATTAAATACAAAATGTGTTAATTAATATAAAGTTTGAGTATAATAATAATATGAAAAATCATAAGAAAATTAAAAACTTTAATTGCAATTAAAATATAATACAAGAAATAAAAAATAGTGGTGTAAATATAAGAATATGCTATTGGTCGGTCATAATTATTTTCAAAATATATTTTTATCTCTCTTATTTTCAATCAAACATTTCTCAATAAAATAATATTATACACAAATTCAAAAAATTTCCTTATTTTTTAATCCCTCATTATTCACTAAAATTTTATTTCAAAATACATTTAAAACAAAAATCGAGGCTCGAACATGCCCATAAACAAATAAGTAATGTTATTTAATCACACTGAAGTTAAAATCTCAATTTATATGACGTTAATGTGACATTAAATGACAATTGAGTAATCTCCTCGAAAATGAGGGGGAGCGCCATTTTCTTGTCTTTTCAATATAAACCTCTAAAAATTACTTTCAAGTCACCAACCTATTATAAATGTGGCAGGTTGGCTTCCGTTATATTTCCTTTTTTATCCTAATCTCTCAAGTCTGTCTTCCCCTCATTCTTATATCGGCAAGTTCGAACAACCGACACACAGCACGCTATAAGTAGGATATTAGAAAGAATATCTGCATATGATCATATCATTAGTATACTTTTTGGTAAAATAGGTCTCACGCCTAATTATTAGCGTGCTTGCCGTGCTGAATGGGGAGATAAGCATTCTCACTGTGTGACATTCTCCCACATTCGAATTCGCTTACGTTCTCGTAGCGAAAAGTGAGTTTCGCATCAATACGCATTCGTCTCATTGCAAGAATTACAACGACATCACCTCCACATGGACGGACATTCACAAACCCTCAGTAACTCGTGCTTTCCGCCTAGACACCTATCTTCACCCTCTGCCCCTATGAGCATTAGTTCCTCGAGTGGACAGCCTCCAAATCGCAGTACATCAACGCATATCGAATTAAATACACAATTTTTGTCATTGTGCCATGCAACGTGCGCTCCTCGAAAACTCCTTGAAAGGCACATAGGCTATTGCGCACGCTGTCCTTTTTCATATGTCTTCCCCACAACTTCCTTCATCGTGTTCCGCCAGTTTGCTAACGCAATCCGTGGCCCAAAATTTTTTCTCCACAAGAATACACGACATTGTCCTATAATAACACCGCATGCTCGAGCGAACCCACTCCGATACCAACTTTCACTGATCGCAGGTTTGACTCCAGAGGTACTATGCATCAATGCCGTCTTCCCCTTATTCTTAGGCTGGCAAGCTAGAAAAACTGGCACACACGCACGTTATGAGTAGGATGTTATGAAGAATACATGTATATGATCATATCATTAGTGCACTCTTTGGTAAAATAGACCTCACGTCTAGCTGTTAGCATGCTTGCCGTGCCGAATGGGGAGATAAGCATTCTCACTGCGTGACACTATGCGAGGCCTAAGTGTAGAAAAATGTCTTCTTATTTTTAGTATTATTTTAATTTTTTAATCATTTTAAAAATTATTTAAAAATTTAAACAATAAATACCAATAATCTAAAATTATAAAATAATACATTTACATAATAATCCACAATTAGTCAATTATACACTTTTCAAATGAGAAACCTGAAATTAAAGTCAAATAAAATGTTTTTTAAAGAAAAATAAAAAAATTATAGAAAATTAATAAAGCAGCTTAGGGCGCGTATTAAGCGATCAACTTGAGAGTTGACCACTTAAATTTTTGCTTACTGTCAGGCGAGGTGTTTCACCGCTTTTTAGAACACTACTTACTATACATATTCATTTTTTATTCAATCGATGCCATCTATAACTTTTATCCTTATTTTATTTAACTTATTGTAACGTCCTATAATAAGAACGTTGTTCTTTAAAGTCTTGATGGTTTTCACCATAAAGTATATCCAATAGAACTTTGTTCAAAACTCACATCTTATGATCTTAACCTTATTTGGGAAAGAAAAGAAAAATGTTAATTTCACTCATCGAAAGTCTAAAATAATATTTATGTGAACAATTGTCACAGAAAAGGAAAAAAAGGTAAATTTATAAAATTTGAAATAGTGATTAATGTGAGAATGTATGGTTAAAATTAAGAAATTAGCAAATTTTTAAAAACTTAATGAGGGCCAAACAAGGGCACATTAGCTTTTGATTAATTCAATTTACTGAATATAACATATCCCATGATGTGCGGGACGCTCGAGCCCCCGTTTGGCCCTATTTTTATAAATTTCATTTTTCCTTAAATTCATTTTTAACCACATCATAAGAAGCATAATTTTTATTAAATTTTCAATCATATATTTTTATCAAAATCTATAGAATTTAATTTTATCTAAATCAAACAAAGCTAAACTGTTATTTTCAACAATTATCGTCATTTATTTGTCAATGAATTTTGATTGTCAACTTCGATAGTTGAGTGATAAATTCTAATTACGTCTCTTCAATTTTATTGAAACCTTTATTTAAATAAAATACGAGTATACGAGCAACGAGATGTAAAAATACAGCAGTAATATTGTTATAGAAAGAAAAAAAAATTAATGCAATTCTTAAGGACTAATCCGCATTACACATAAAAGTAAATTACAAGAGAATGGCTGTCGACCTCTAATGAGCAAACAAGTAAAAGCAAATAAAAATGAAATTATTTCTTCCAAAAGACTTGAGAACTAAACCACAAATTAAATTTCGATACTGGACTGAGTTAGCGGGCCTAGCAACCTGAAAATTGCCCAATGGGCATAGTCCAACAAAAGCATCTGGTTTAAGCTATATGCACTGTTTCGTTCACAATTTAAATTGAGGAAATTACATCAAACTAGGTATTTAAACTTTCAAATTCAAAATTCAGGTATGAAGTTTATTTAATCAAAAATCAGGTATTAATAGGATATTTTGTTAATTTAAATAATATTATACCACTAATATTTCAAATAAACCCTAATTCATCAAAGTGACACAATATAAATAATGATATAAAATAAGATGTACATATAGCACGATTGTAAAAACTTCCCCCCACTCTGACATTGATTTATAGTGAAAATTGTAAGAATGATTTTATAAATGTATGATTGTTACAGAGAATAATAAGTATGATTCTTTCACCATGGGTGTGTTTGAGCCACATTATTTTGGAATAATAACTTGATGGAGAATATGTGGCTGAAAAAGAAGAAAAAGTTATTGATGTGATGAAAAAATATTATTTTATTGAAGAACGTGTAGTTGAAAATGAGTAGAAGATTGAAAATTAAAAAAATAATTTATCTCAAACAGGGGCTACATCGAAAATTGACAATTTTTATTATGTCCACAGATTTGATAAAAGGTGATTATATTGATCCCACAATTTTTTATTTGTCACACAATATTTTAATTGTAGATAAGTTTATCAATCTTTGCTCATTGTAACAATTATTTTCTTAAATTTTTTCTATAAAATTTTTTATGATTAACCTTCAATTAATTAGTATGTATCGTCCTTGATAATGATTTGTATTAAAATATTTTATTTTCATGCTTTGAAACGAGGAAAAATATCTTTTCGTACTTTTTATTTATTTATATTTTAAAAATATGATGAAAAATATGTCGTTTTACATCATTTCAACGGGCTTTTGTATAAAATTATTATTAAATACAAAATGTGTTAATTAATATAAAGTTTGAGTATAATAATAATATGAAAAATCGTAAGAACATGAGTGCTATAATAAGTAAAAATTAAAAACTTTAATTGCAATTAAAATATAATACAAGAAATAAAAAATAGCGGTGTAAATATAAGAATATGCTATTGTTCGGTCATAATTATTTTCAAAATATATTTTTCTCTCTTTTATTTTCAATCAAACATTTCTCAATAAAATAATATTATACACAAATTCAAAAATTTTCCTTATTTTTTAATCACTCATTATTCACTAAAGTTTTATTTCAAAATATATTTAAAACAAAAATCGAGGCTCGAACATGCCCATAAACAAATAAGTAATGTTATTTAATCACACTAAAGTTGAAATTTCAATTTAAATGAAGTTAATGTCACATTAAATGACAGTTGAGTCATCTCCCCAAAAATGAGGGAGAGCGCCCTTTTCTTGCCTTTTCAATATAAACCTCTAAAAATTACTTCAAAGTCACCAACCTATTATAAATGTGGCAGGTTGGCTTCCGTTATATTTCCTTTTTGATCCTAATCTCCAACCTTTAATTTTTGTAGCAGTTGGATCCCAATATACGATTTACCTTATCTTTGAAAGAAAATTTTAATTTTATCTTTATCTTTATCTCTAATTAATAAAATAAATAAATAGGGGAAAACATAAAATGGAAAAGACATGCCCAACCTAAAAAATATAAGAATAGTAAAAATGAATTTAGAATTTAGCGTTTACAAAAGAACATGTCAATGTTTTGATCTTGAACACGATTACTAAACCATTTCCGTTAAAATGGGTAAAATTAAAACTTAAAATTGGAAACTTCTAAATGTTATCGATTTTCCACTGATGTCATAATATTCTCATGAATAGCAATTTTTTAAGCTAGATGTAAAATATATCTTAACCATCTAAGTTATCATCTCTACGATCAAAGTTCTAAAAAATATAAAGCATGGAGAAACGAGTTTCAATCTTTACGAGTCTAGGTTTCGCGGACTGCAGGTTTGGCTCCGGAAGTATTACACCTCAAGGCTGTCTTCCCTTCATTCTTAGGCCATCAAGCTCAAACAACTGACACACACGCATGCTATAAGTAGGATTTTAGGGAGAATACATGTATATGATCATATCATTAGGGTATTTTTTGGTAAAATAGGTTTCACGCCTAGTTATTAGTGTGCTTGCCGTGCCGAATTTGGTAAAAGTTAATACCTGATTTTTACAATTGTAAAAGAATACTTGATTTAAGAACTCTTCCCATTTAAATATAAGATTAAAAAGTATAATATAATGTATAAGATTTGACAAAATACATGACTACAAAAAATTTTAAGGTTCATTTTAAAAAATAAGAAACTTGTGTAAAAGTTTAATCGCAAATTACACATTTTTTAGGTCATGTATTATTTTTCAATCACAAATTATTCATTATATTAGTCACAATTGTCCAAATAATTTATCACAATTACTTTTCATCCCATCCCACTCCATCCCACCGTGCAAACGAAGTCGGCACCAGCACTACCTCCCATGTACAACACCAAACCCACCCAAATTGTCGTCGTCACCTTACCACCACTTCTTTCAAGTTCACCTTAAAATCTACCACAACCACCACCTCCTCCATAATCAAACAAGCGAGAAGACATAAGTTATCGTTGCCACCTCACCACCACCACTCTTCCACGGTCAAACCACTATCACCATCATCGCCTTCCCCTTCAAACATACCCAAAATCCACCACAGTCAAATAGACGAGAAGACTCAAATCGCCATTGCCCACCTCACCACCATGCACCACCTCTGCAGTCAAACCATTGTCGTCATTACATTTCATGGCAAACCCATTAATGAAAAGAACCAATATGTAGTTCTAATTTCTCTATTTTTCATTCTATTGCTTTTTGATAATGGGATATGAAATGATATATCCCTTCTGTTTACCTCTTACTTGGTCCTTGCTAACGATGTTTTGTGTTTATTTTTTTTTTCCTTTAAACTTTTAAATGCTAGATCGAGAGGTAGTTAGAGTGTATGAATTGTGGTGATAGGGATGTACCGGGAATTAATAAGTTGTATAGGGTTCCTTTGTGATTCATGTTGACATGACAAATACTTGTATTATCGAGTGGATGAATGTAATACATTTAAACTTATTAATAAAAAAATAATACATGACCGTTCCTCCTTCTCATTAATTTGTCACACTTATTTGACAAGTAATCATGATCTTTAATTTAAATCAATCCAACGATCAACATATTTTCAATAAGATAATGTGAGAGTTTGTTATAACCACTCGAGATCAATAAGATATTGGGCGTTGAATTAACTTAAATTAAAGGTCACGATTATATATCAAATAAGTATGTCAAATTTATAAGTAGGAGGAACAATTTCAAAAATAATATTCATTAATTAAATATGTAAGAGTAGATTAAATAATAATTTATCAAGTCACGTGTTATCCGTTAATGCATGATCTCTGTATCAACATAGACATTTAAAAAGGGGCTTTGCTACTTATATCTATTATTACCAAATATCAAGTTTGAAATTAAGACCTTGTTTGATAATCATTAAAATGCGATTTTTTGAAAAAAAAAAAATGGTTTTGAAATAGTGATTTTCTGAAAAACGTTTAGTTAAAAAATAATATTTATTTTTTTAGTGTAAGTGTACAATATTTTATTACGAGGACGTGATTAAAAATGAATTTGAGAAATTTTATTTTATAAAAATATCATGAAACGGTGGCTAAGAATCAAATCCCCAAATTGCTAATACAAAACCCAATCAATTTTTATTGCCGAAGCAACGTAAATACCCCCACGATGATCAATTCCCGTAATTTCAATTCGCTTCGACCATAATCGCGAACCCATGCATGGCATCTGCAAATCTATCGGCTTGCATTTTAGGGCTTCTCTTCGTATCATATTCATTCTTGCCATCCGTTAGTTCCACAGATGAACTTTCTCTCGGTAAGCTTCCCTAACATCTTTTTTAGAATTGGGTTTAAGACAAAAAGAAGACATCTTTTACTTGTGGAACACTCAGTTATTGGATAAATATGTAGTTGGCAATTTGATTGATGAAATTTGAATTGTGTCATGGGTGTGATTTAGGTTTCAAAATTGTAGGGTTTTGGTTTCATTGTAGTAAAATTATTGCAAGTTATTCTTTTTAGGTACTATTTTTAGAAAATTTAACTTTTAATCACTTTTAAGCCTGGGCAAACATTCTATAGTTAGGTAAAGCGATCCAATGGAGACGGAAAAAAGTTATATCCATATGGTATGTTTGATAAGGTGGATGGATAGTAATGGGCAGTATTGAGGTAGAAAAGGAAGTTAGAATCTTGTTTAGTGTACTGTTGAAAATCCCGTTCAGAGTTGCGTGCCAAACATGTCTATCCTTTATATGAAATTATAGAACTTATAAACAGTATAATTCTGTTAATTGCGGTAATTTGCTGTTGTATGAAAGTGATGTACATATGTGGTTGGTTTTGGGCATTTTAAAACCATGCCATGGTTCTAGTTTACTTTTCTCTTGAAATAGTTTCTCTGTAGTGGAATAGGATCCACGGCCTATACTAAATGACTATCGGAACTATGCAATTCATATTGATTCATTCAAAATATCATCCTCTTATTACAACGGGATCTGTTGAATGATTATTATCTTATTCAGCTGGAGACATGGTATTAAGGATATATATATATCACATACATAAAGCCACACATTTTGAGTTAGGGGATCCCCAAATTAACATGCAATAAAACTTTGAAACAACATAACAATGATGGAATTTTTGAGACCTTATTACAAGAGTTCGCTACGAAATTTTTTGATAACATTTGTACAGTTACATCATTTGTAATACTAGGAGGAGACTTACACAATCATTTGCAATCATATTAACCGACAAGGCCTCAATCATTTCTAGTAATTCAATAAATAAGCAAGGGCAAGCCATTGGTAACTTAAGAAGTGGGACTTGAGCCAAAATTCTGAAATGATACAACACTACATTTCAATAACTCCTGGTAGATTTGCAATCCTGCATTCATTCACTAACCAGTTAAAACTTTCACACACACACGTACTCATAAAAAGAACCTTATAATCTATATATACCAGTGGCAGTAAAAGTCTGGGAAAATAATATTACCATACTACCATTATACTATACATACATTTCAAGGAAATGCAAAATGAAAAGCAGAATCAATAACAGCAAAAATATATGTTGTAGCTACATGTAAAAACTCTAAACTGCAGTGAAAGGGGGTTAATAATTATACCTAAGCAGCAAATTTCAGTAATGGCAGCAAAATTTCCTGAGCGGTGGTGGTCCGGTAGAGTAGCAGTTTGAGAGTGTGATGTTTGAGCCAAGTTATTTGGACATGATGTGGGAGAGAATTGGGCCCCGAAACTTTTTATTAATAAATTTAAATAACAGTAGAATTAAAAAAATAAAAAAATTGTAGAAAATTTTGGGGTTGTACCCTTCATTCGGCCCCTGCATACATTGTGTCAAAATGCTTGTACATTTAGGTATATATAGCATTATATTTATAGCTTCTATATATGCATGTACGAGTCTGCCAATGCATGTATATTAGTCTGTCTCTGAGCTTATTTTTTAGTTCTGCAGTTATTTGCGAGTCTGCCTCATTGCAGCTATCACCAAGCTTGATAGTGGAGAAGCCCCCAGGGTCCAAGCCAGGAACCAATGTGAAATGTGAGAGAGTTCATATCCATGGCTTTCGCAGGCTTAAACATTTGAGCAAGTTTGCCAATTCAGTAAAGGTAAAAGTTTCATATGTAAATCCAAGTGGCCGTCCGCCGAATGTCGAGATCTGTTTCCACAGGTGAGTCTATATAAATAATGCTAAATCATTTTGTTCAGTGTAAAGGAAATTGCTTGCTTCATTGGAATCTAGTTATACACAATGCTAAGTCATAGTAAAAGAATCTGCTTGCTTAATTGGAAACCTGTTTATTTTTTATTTAGTCTTTTGTGTGTTCCAAATCCAATTTTTTACATGAGCTTATATACGGACAAAACTTTCCTTGGTTTGTTAAGTGTGCAACTGTACTATTGATAAGGGGTTTCTTTTATTAACTTATATGTCTTGAATCTGTATGTTCGTTGTTTTTCATCGTAATACATCGATTCTTCATCTAATGTAAGTTTAGGAAGTATGTTCAATCAGCAGATCCCAATTAAACTCAGTTGTACAAAGCCTTATCCCGTACATATCTCTGGTGTATTATAAAGATCCTCTTCTTTCACTCTTTTGTATAAAGAAGTCAATTGAATTCTAAATTCAAAATATAATAAAATGAAATTTGGTTATAATTTTTTTTCCTCTTGCAGAAACTTATGCTACATTTTGTGGGCCTAAAACATCTTTTCCTCTCTCGCCTTATAGATTTTATAGGTTTCAAAAGAAAATTTTCAAATTAATAATTTTGTTGCAATCGCCCTTTTCATAGATGTGCATACATCTATATTTATGGGTACCAATTTATAGCTATATTTAACTTTGCAGCAATGTGTCCCTTGGGATAGGGATGTGCCCTCAAGGTCAGTGGGAGAGACTTACCAATGGTTTATGGGTTGGATTAATGTCACCTTTTGGTCACAAGCTCTTAGATATACGGATGGGAGCTGCTTCTTCAGAAAGTCTTCAGGTGTCCCTTGATGAAGGTTTGTTCCCCACAAATCAATTTCTTCTTCTATGGATATTTTCACTGACGTAATTTTCAATTTATATTTTAATATATATTTTGGCGCACTTATATAAATTGGTGTCTTATTTTGCAGAATTCTACTTATACCGCATAGTATTTTTGGTCTTGGGGATAACTATGATAACTCTTGCTTCCTGGCTCAGCAAGTCTTTAGTATTTTACTACAGTGGTGCAATGTCAGTAGGAGTTCTTCTTGTGATATTGGTGATCCTTTTCCAGGTAGGTCCAGACCTTTGGGTCTTTCAGATCATTTTGACATCTTTACTGCTACCAGTTATCTTATTTCTTATACGAAAGGCCTCTAGTTTTTTCTATTATGCATTTACAGAACAATATATTTAGGCAATGCTTCATCTAAGGCGACTTAAGGACCATGAGTTCAAATGCATGTGTGGAGACTCTTGGTTCATATGAGCTCATCATTGTGTAACTGTGTTGACTTTTCGTGTTTTGTTTTTACAAGCCTCCGTACTTTATTTACTTAACAGGGAATGAAGCTTCTTCCAACTGGTCGGAAGAGTTCTATGGCAATATTTATGTATTCGTGCTCTGTGAGTACTGTCTCTTAGTACATACTGCACCTTTCTTTTGAACATCGACGTCTCTCTCAATAATGATTACTTTGGTTCGATTTTTTTATTCAGGTCGGCTTAGGGTTTTTCCTTCTTGACTATGTGCCAAGATTGTTGCGTTCAGTACTTGTAGAGATTGGAATCTCTGAAGACATTTACAATCCTGTATGTAAGTTTCTTGTTGTTAATATTTATAGTTTCTTGCACACACTTTTTCCAGCATTGAGATAGTGAATTAATTGTCTTAAATCCAGAGAACTTTTTGTTCCATTATATTTGCCTCTTTATAGGACAAAGTTCCACACACGTAATGCAAAAATTACAATTGAATGTTGCCAAGTCTTTTAGTTATATATTCAAGTTTTCCCTTTGCAGACTCTAGGTAGAGTTTGCTTTCCGTGATTGACATGCTCATAGTGAGCTAAAAATAAATTAATTTGTCGCATCAAACTTAGCCGCTGTTTGGGCTCCATTAAAATTAGTTTTGGGGGAAAAATGTATTTTGGAATATTGATTTTTTGGAGAATGTGTAGTTAAAAAATAAGGAAAAATTTTGGGTTTACATGTAATATTATTTTATTGGAGAATGTGTGATTGAAAAGAAGAAAGAGAAAAGTGCATTTTGGAATAATATGGAGCCCAAACAGGGGCTTAGTTTCACATACGAGGTCTTTAAACAAAGTTCCTGTATGTCATTTAGTCGAGAGAAATATGTACATAAGCATAAATTATCGTGAAATTTGACACTTCTTATGTACAGGCAAATAACAGTTTCAACAAATTAGTTATAATTCCATTTTTACACAAGGACAACTTTTTTATTGCTTTACACGACACCTTTATTTCTTATTTTAATATATATTGAATCAAGAGGATTTGTATCAGGCGCTTCCATAACCACCTGTAGTATTGACTTCTAGGTCTATCACTAGCAGTCACTATGGGATATTAGGAACACAGAAGGAATTTCTACTACTGCTGCCCAGCATTGTTTATGATTTGTCTATGGCCACGAGACACTTACCGTCCACCTGCTCTTATTGTTCCTTCATGGTTTGGGCTAGGACTTTCTTAAGTTGTATTTAACGTGGGTAAAAGATATGATTAGTTATGAGGATATTTAATGCTTCTCTGTTTTACAGGGGCCAATAAGTCAAATGTATACAACATTAGAAATTCTTAATCAGTAGGAGTCTAGGAGAATAGGTGATTTTCGTTAATGGTTATCCCATGATAATCATTTCCTTATAAAATAGTTTTTGTATTTCATATATAACACTGCTTTCATCTTTGGAATAAGTGATATTTTTCTGCACGTGATAATTTCTTCTATGTTTTGCTAACTTCCAGTGCTTACGTGGTGCAGCTGGCAGTATTTCTGCTTGTGTTTCTTGTAATTGCTGGAGCTTGGCTGGGTTATTGGTTTGTTCGCAAACTTGTAATTACAGAGGATGGATCTATTGATATTGGTGTATCTCATTTTGTTGCTTGGTCAATTCAGATTGTTGCTTCAGTGTTGATCCTTCAGGTTTTGCTTTATATCATTGATTTCCATTTGATGGAGTTTGATTGAATCTATTTTTGGTGGGAAGTAACGAATTAATTTGTTTGTGCTTCAGAGTTCTGAGGATCATTTATTTGCTGTTGAGGCTTTGGTAGGTGGAATTTTTGTTTCTTCAGCGTTGAAGAAATTGAGCAATCCAAAGGTCATTCGTCGGGTTTACAAGTGAGTCCAAGTTATAATTCTTGTCCAAAATAATCCCTTTTGTGGATTAAATTTGGTTATAACCCAGTGGCGTGATATTATCCCCTCGAAGAAGTGTGCCCGTAATTCACTCTTGCTACCTCTGCCATAGTAGCATATGAATACTTTGGCATCTGTTGTGCATTTATTTTTATTTTTCTATGTTCCGATGCTATTATTAGATTTATCCTTTTTCTTTGACATGCAAATAAATTGAGGGACTCTTGCAGAAGATTGTGTAGATTAGAGATAAATCTTGGAAAGTCTCTGGATCCCTGTGCATCAAATATTGATGATTCCTATGCCAACAGACCTTTCACCAAATCTCCACATACTCCTCTTCAAGGTTAGCTTTACTTTCAACATGAAATATCTACACCGATGAATTGATTTGATGAATCCCTGGACTAACTTCTTTTTCATCTTCCTCTTTTGCCCATGTTTCATCACTCCCAGGTTCAATCAGCAAATCATCTGGTAGGTTGTCAGATTCAGGGTCTTTCTTTTCTAGCTTCCACAACACTCCCAACAGAAGAAAATTTTCAAAGGATGAATGGGAGAAATTCACTAAGGATACCACACGGAAGGCACTCGAAGGTCTGGTTTCTTCGCCGGATTTTAACAAATGGGCTGTAGCTAATGCCGATAGAATAACCCTAACTCCCAAGAAAGAAGCTAGGGATCAGCAAAGGAGATGGTTCCATTGGCTTTGAAGATTCATCTGATTCAAACGCGTGAACACACTTCACATGACTACACTTTTCACCAGCCGGATTGTTGTACGACTATGCAAGTATATATCATTGTTCTGTACATATTTTCCCGGTTAACCTGTACATTTTTATGTGTTTGACCCCTATGCAGCCTGACCAACATTTGACTAAGCTAAGCTATTGACTTGCAGGAAGAACATGGTTCGCTGATAAGCTGTATCTTTCATCTATATAATTCAATTGAAATCAACCTTTCTGATCTACTGTAGGAGTAGGGATCTATGAATTTTTGGTTTTCTTTTTTCTCTCTCTTTGTTCTTGTATTTGTCCAGGTATCTGGCTTTTAGCGTCTTGAATTTATTCTGTACACGATTCAATATGGTGCGGTTGTCACCTCTTACGTAATCGCTTATCTTTAGTTGCCTGTAAAAATGGGCTCTTCTTTCGTGCTTGCTTATCTTAGTTGCTTGTAAAAATGGACTCTTCTTGGTTGCGTGTAAATATCTCGAGGAATAATGTACTTGCATTAAAAAGATAGCACTACATTATTGTTCAGCAGGCATCAATGGTCTCTTTCTGATTGTCACCACTCTGTACTTTTTCAAAATGGACAATTAGTCATATTTAGGGCGTGTTTGTCTTTTATTATTGGGAGAAAAATGGGATAATGAATGATATTTTTTGGAGAATGTGTGGTTGAAACTTAAAATATTTTTATTGATTTGTATATATAATATTTTATTGAGTGAATGTATGGTGGAGAATTTTATTGTAATAAATAATTTTTTAGATTAATGGTAGACAAATATGGGTTTAGCAAGGCCTAAATAACCAGAAGTAAATAGTTCACTAGACTAAAAGCGACGAGACTTTTGAAAAGTTAAAAGATGTTTTTGAGATTTAAGAAGTTTTTCTTGAATCTATCTGAATGGCTTATGAATGTGTTTGTTTGGCCTAAAATAACTCTCAAGAAATTATATAAAAAGCGAAAGCAAAAGTAGAAGAATTCCAAACGTGTCCTAAGAATAAATGAAATAAATAGCATTACTGTTTTTACCTTACAAGCAACAACTAAAAGGACTTGACAGATAAAAATGGCATCTACCATCATATGCCATTGTGCCGTGGAATCTTAGGCCATAATTGAGAATCTCTCTCTCGTGGGACGGATGATAAGAGATGTTTCCACAAAATAATGCTAAAGTCTATCGAGAAGACTGTGACGGTCCATGATGATCGTCAATTGCAAATTTTCAGTCAAGCACAAAGTGAACACCATTACTATCATATTTCCATAAAGTTTGTCTTCTTACGAGTGATTTCAATGTTGTCCTAGTCATTGCTCTTTGCAATAATGAGAAACGACTTATAATTTATATCACACGAAAAGAGAAAAAACAAGTTAAAATAAAGTGGACAATTAACTTACTGTACGTGTCTACTCACCAATAATTAAATATATATTGACAAATTTTCTTGAGTGCAGTCTAGTTAAACGAGCATAGCCGAAGTGAATCGGTATAATTACTTGATCAACCTTACAGATTTGCATGGTTTCACGGAATCTCTCACTCTCTCTTTTCCTTGTCCGAAAAGGATAAAGAGAAATGTATATAGTATTTTACATAATATTTGACATAATAGTCAAATGACTTTCCCCTCACTCGCCAAATGGCCCGATTATGTCAACCTCGACCTTTAAGTGCTATATGTGGCACTTCTCAAGGATAAAATAACAGAGAGTAAAAGAAAAAAAAGATCCGCCTGCCATTGCCGACGGGCCCTTAACGATAATCAAGGTTTTTGTTGTTTAAATCCTATTCAAAACCCTAATTTAATGGCAGTTTCATCTTCGAGCTTAATCATTCGGTTTCAAAACTACCAAACAAAATCAATTTTCTCCCACAATGCTATTTGGAGGTCTAAAACTAACGATGAACATCAAATCTTCAAAAGATTGGGCGGAATCGAATTTAGTAACGGCACTTTGGGGAATAGAATCAATGTTTATAGGAAAACAGAAAGTGCGGGAATGGAGGCTAGTAGTGCTGTTAAAGACGAGATGTTCGTAGGATTCTTTCGTGAAGCCTGGCCATATTTTCTTGCTCACAGAGGCAGCGTTTTTGTTATCGTGATCTCTTCTGAAATTGTCGATAGCTCCAACTTAGATCCCATTCTCATGGCACGTCTTTTCTTGAAATTATTTCGTTTGAAGTTTTTATTGATCTTGTATTTATGTTCATTAGCTGCAAGAATTGGAAAAGAAAAAAGATTGATTTTTTGCGGCATTTGCAAAATATAATTTGCGGATTAACTTGTAGGATATTTCTCTACTACATGGGCTGGGAATCAAATTTGTTATTGTACCCGGGACTCATGTCCAAATAGATAGGCTTCTGGCTGAAAGAGGTAATCAAAATTTATTGCTCTATCGTCCTCTTTGTTGGTTTAACTTCGAATTTGATGTACTTGTATGTAACTAAGAATCTTTAACACTTCAGTTAATTTACTTTTTATCCCGCAACATTCTTTTATTTGGTAATTTATCATTGTTGCTAAATGTTCTTTCTGGTTTATTCTTATACATGGACCCTTCCCTTGCCTTGTTAGTTTTTGATAGTTAGTCAGTACTCATGTGTCATGTTCCAGGATGTCAACCCAAGTATGTGGGTCGCTACAGAATCACGGACTCTGATGCTCTTAGTGCTGCAATGGATGCAGCAGGGAGAATTCGAATCATGATTGAGGCCAAGTTATCCCCAGGGCCTTCCTTGAGTGGTATCCGCCGCCATGGAGACAAAAGCCAGTTGTATGATGGTGTCAGTGTTGCCAGTGGTAATTTTCTAGCAGCTAAGGTAAGAATGCTGATATAACACTCGAGGGTTGTACGGATTTTTAAGTTATGTGATACGTTATTTTTTATGGTTTTTCTCAGAGAAGAGGAATAGTTGAAGGAATTGATTATGCATCAACTGGTGATGTTAAGAAAATAGATGTTTCTCGCATTCGTGAAAG
The DNA here is from genome assembly GCA_903798255.1 of Fraxinus quadrangulata. NCBI lineage: Eukaryota > Viridiplantae > Streptophyta > Magnoliopsida > Lamiales > Oleaceae > Fraxinus > Fraxinus quadrangulata. Next base: position 82,628 of record CAIGRB010162909.1, read on the forward strand.
GCTTGATCAAGATTGTATTGTGCTTCTGAACAATCTTGGTTATTCAAGCTCTGGAGAAGTATTAAATTGCAAGTATGCTATATGGCTTTTGATAGGTAGTTTTGTTTCCAATTTGGGGATATGCACAAGGGTTATGTTACTTTGAAAGGCTTGTGCATTCTGTAATTATTACGTGGCAAAAATGGATGAAGATAGATTTTTTAGCTCCCATCTTGCATTATTTTCAAAACTTGTGCTTCTTTTTTTGTTGGTCTTTTAATTTAACAACAGTCTGTTATTTCCTTTCATTGAGTTTTGTTAAACCAAAGGGCACGAGTTAATGTATGTTCTTGTGTAACTCTTTTACAAGGTTTTGTTTCTGTAATTCTTTTTAATTTTTACATGAATTAACTGTTGTAAAAGTATACAACTCTGCTTTGTAATTTATGTTGATTGTACTAAGTGGTTTAAGTCTTGGGAACCAATGCTTTCTGCTTCTCTACTTTGCAGCTCGTATGAAGTTGCCACAGCTTGTGCCATGTCTCTTGGAGCAGAGAAACTCATTTGCATAATAGATGGACCAATTCTAGATGATTGTGGACGACTTATTAGTTTCTTAACTCTTCAAGATGCAGACATGTTAATTCGCAAGCGAGCTAAGCAAAGCGAGACAGCTGCTAATTATGTAAAAGCTGTTGGCCAGGACGATTTTACTTGTGTACCATATTATGATCCAAATGGAACAGCCCCTTCTCAAAATGGGAAGGCTTTTAGTGAGAGGTATATTCCAAAATTTCAGAATGGTGTTGGTTTTGACAGTGGAAATGGACTTTGGTCCAGTGAACAAGGTTTCGCTATAGGAGGTCAAGAAAAACTCAGTGGATTAAATGGTTACCTATCAGAATTAGCTGCTGCAACCTTTGTTTGCAGAGTAAGTCCCCGCTATTTAATGATGTGATGGTCTTATTAAGTAACCAGTTATTTGATCTGCTAAATGAAACACGTCGCCCTGTGTCTGCAAAGCAATCACTTTGTTTTCTATTATTGTTGGCAGTAGCTAGATTTTTATTCTCTGGTTATATCTTATTTTAAGAAACTCCACTGGCAAACGAAACTTGAGGAAGCATGGAAATTATTCTAATGATACCATTCCATAATTGCAACTTTTTCATCAATATGTGGCTAATTTATGACATAGCATAGCAATTTTTTTCTGCCATTCAAGGTGGATATCTTGAAATCAATGTTATTTGGCCATGGATGTTCATATATTTTTTAAGGCTCCCATTTCTTTCTCAAGAAAGGGTAGAGGGTTGCCACGTTTCATTAATTCCATAATGCCTCTCACAGTAGGTTTTGGGAATATTCCTAATAATGTTATTCTATTTATTATCAGGGAGGTGTGCAAAGAGTTCATCTTTTAGATGGGACTAATGCTGGAGTTTTATTGAAGGAATTGTTTCAAAGAGATGGAGCTGGTACGATGGTGGCTAGGTATGCATACTTCTTTGGCAGATAACTTCATAAATTTTCTTTCAATCTATATTTTCTTTAAGCTGAATGGACGGCCATTTCCATGAGCTAAATCTGATCAGCAGGCATTCAGTCTACTGTTTTCTATATTGTCCAATATGTGACAATGGGGCTTCAAGGCATTTAGAGAGTTTTAGTGGATTCCATTCCACCAAAAACCTTTAGATCCTGTTATTGACAGGCATTCTCTACACAAAATAGTTCACACCCCACCCATTCTAGAACAGAGACTTGATCTTTACAACCTAAACATGCATTATTCTTGTTTCCAAATTCAGTTGCAAATTTTAAACTCTTCTTTCGCTCTATTATGTGACTTAATGGGACAGCATCGTGCATTATCATTGCATCTCTGATTTTACTTGTATCACTGTAACAAAGAAATATGCCGTGTAGAAGCCATGTGTTTCTCTCTCCCTCCCACGCTTCAACAAAAAAAGGAAGAGATATAAAGGATTAAGGAAAGTTGTTTGGCTAGTTATAATTAACGACTTTGAACTGACACATGGATTAACTCCATTATGCAGCGATCTTTATGAAGGAACGCGGATGGCTAGAGTTGCAGATATCCCCGGAATCAAACAACTTTTGCAACCTTTAGAAGAGTCTGGCACATTGATAAGGAGGGCTGAGGAAGAGGTTTGCTCCTGTAATCATAATTTAATTTTTATACTCAGTACACCATTTGTTCAATTGCTCATTATTGTACGTGTATTTTAGCTCCTTAAAGCACTGAATTCATTCATAGTCGTTGAAAGAGAAGGTCAAATTATAGCCTGCGCCGCTCTCTTTCCTTTCTTTGAAGATAAGTGCGGCGAGGTTGCTGCTATTGCTGTTTCTCCTGAATGTCGAGGGCAAGGACAAGGAGACAAATTACTTGGTATGATGTAAATAGCTTTCATTTTGATCTTTCAGTCTTCCAGTAAATGTGGGGCAAAGTTCATTTATTTTTATCACCAATTTAACTACAATTAAAAAAGCAAATACAATATGAAATTTCTAAATTAATACCCCCAATAATTATTAACCTCCGACATTTAATAAAATTTCATGAAATTGACCGCGTTGTATAAGCATAATTTAAAGTTTCTTCCATCTAATAATTAATACAAAATATCAAAACAAACTAAAATTAATCAGTAGAATCATGTTCCTTGGAGAACTACCCTTAATTTTTTATTGGAGATGTATACCGAGCTCATTGGTAACTTACAAACAATAAATATATAAGACTAAGTTAGCATGATGAACACTTTATAATTACCTAGAAGTATGTATTGGTCTTAGCAAATATACATGAAATAATTTTTTTAAGTAGATGTTCTACAAATTAATAACTTTCGTTAATTAATAAATTGCCGTGCAGCGGATCGTATTAATTTGGAGAGGTAGAAACAAGCATCTAACAGAAGAAGCTCTAGGAGTTTTTAGTAGTGTGCTTTCGAGAAAGAGATCTTTTTTAGTGGACGCAAAATGTTTGGTATGGTAGAAATTTAGGTACCTCCTTTTTTTTATTTATGAAAGGGCTAGCAACTGGAAAACGTTCTACTCTGTTCCTTTGGGAGTTCAGAAGCACCAAAAGGGTACCAGAAATTATAACATTTTACTGTGGCTTTTGTGTAACGTAGTCATCACCGTCTCTCCTCCCTAGTAAGAAACACTGACAAACCACCTTGGTTTGAGTTACCCTCCCCTTTGGTCTCATCCAAAATGTTTGTGGAACAGCCAATAATATCGTTCTTTTGACACATATATCTCTGCATATGAGTGGAATAGGGTAGGTGAAATTTCAGAAAGAAAGTGAAATGTGTATTTGAACCTAGTTATCTAGATATAGTTCTATGAAGATCTTTGGATGCACAGATAACACCACCATTGTCAATTATATGCAGATTACATTGAGAAGAAGGCATCTTCCCTTGGACTGCGTATGCTTTTCCTGCTGACAACACGAACAGCAGATTGGTACGTGTTTCAGGTTCCAATGCTGTGACAAAATGTGCTCTGACTGTACAAAATAGGAACATCAATACATATCTTAGTTTCCACTCTTGGATTCCAGTTAGCTTCAAAGCAGATTCTTACTTCGGTAACAAATTGGCTTTATCTAGAATTCCCACCCTTAAATAAATTACTGAAAGTAGAGAAAGGTAGAAATATCACTGTTTTCTGCATCTCTACCTTGTAACTGGATGTATAGGGTGATAGGTCTTTCGCAACCGTTTAGTCGTAAACCTCCCCAAACCACCCACCCGGCCATTGCCACCGAAAACATCGAAAAAATTATTCACTTTATTTCAATATTCCCTACCATTCGTGTGTGTTATCGTCGGGTAGGGATGGTGGGTTAGGAAATGGCTCGACAAACCTAGAACCTATGTAGTGATATTTGAACTTTCTACTCTTATGCCAAGCTCAAGTTTTGTTGTATTAAGTTGATAGTGAGTTGTCAAATTACAATACTCAAAAAAAAAAAAAAAAAAAGGGTTNGTGGGTTAGGAAATGGCTCGACAAACCTAGAACCTATGTAGTGATATTTGAACTTTCTACTCTTATGCCAAGCTCAAGTTTTGTTGTATTAAGTTGATAGTGAGTTGTCAAATTACAATACTCAAAAAAAAAAAAAAAAAAAAGGGTTTGAATTCATGATGCTCCGCTCTGCCAAATGTGCCCTTAAAGATACTGTTACTTGTCCACTGGTTTGAAGCATTAGTTACATTCTGAATCCCAAACCTTACTCGGTCATGAGTCTGGTAAGGTGGCTGTTTTATCTCTCTCTCTTTTCTAATAAAAAATAGTTCCTCGTTCAAACAGGTTTGTAAGGCGCGGCTTCTGTGAGAGTTCAATCGATTGTATACCCGAGAAAAGGAGGGAAAAGATAAATCTCTCTCGAAGATCAAAGTATTATATGAAGAATCTTCTACCCGACCGGAGTGGTATCCACCTGGACACGGCTTTTTCATGAAACGACAGGCATTAGTAGCGCTCGTTAGTTGTCATTGGTAAAATATTTGTTTAAGAAAAAAGTTGAAAGATGGCAGCATGTATATTTTATGGGATCTCGTACTATTACACGAGGAAGTATTGGATTTGGCCCTGGCTATATAATTCACGATTCCCTGTGATAAGACTTTCCAAATCCATGGAAGTGGTGATACAACATCAAAGCAGTGCAGGCTCATAAAATTATTTAGGAGATAAGTCAACAATACTTCAACATTTTCCACACGCTGGGAATAGATATTAAACCCTGAATATGTTAGAATTTGGTACAAGTGAAATGCAACATTCAGGAATGAAATAAATTTAAAAGTTGGTCAAGTTTCCCTTTATTGTTAAAATGCAAGCAGACATGAATGGAAAAGCATTGTCTTGTAGACGGAACTCCACTAAAGCTTGATAAAGAATGTCACGGGCTTCTTTTGGTCCTCTCATCTGCCTTGACCAACCCAAGAAGAAAAAACAGGGAATCAAATCAGTTCTCCTTGGGTGGGCCCTTCCATTTGAAGTTGTCTGCATATGATTTGACCTGACACAACAACTCAAAGGGATAAATAAATAGGTCGTTTCTCTTCCATTCAAGAGGAAAAAGTATCATCTATCTTTTATTCGGTATGTAAACGAGTGCGGGATCCAAATATAGTGGATTTTCTTCAATTTTATGAGTCCAAGATGACCAAATTCTCTATCTAACTCAACTTTTGGACGATTCATGATTGTGCTCTAGATTTAGTGTTAAAGCAACATGAAACTCTCCATTTAATATCAGGAAATCAACAGTGTACTAAAGTACGACTCAATTGATTTTCGGCTAGCAGTGGGTGCTTGCATCCATGCTTGCAGTGCGCAGGTTAGGGTAGGATGCGGGGAATAAATACTATGCGCTTTTAAGGAATGGGGACATGATTGGTTTACAGGTAGCACACACCGAAGAGCAATCTCTCTCAGATATCCATGCCAATAGCTATAAATGTCAGGAGAAGAGTCTCATACCTTCAATAGTGGTGTTTGTGGCTTCTTAACCTGCAAGAGAGAAATATAAAATTAAGGGGACTTGCAGTTCTTATTAAATTAAAATGTAGGAAATAATAATGTACTAGCAAATAGTGATGCCAATGGGCCGAGCCGAGTCAGCTCGGTCCATGTACCCACAAGCTTGAGTTTTTATTTTTTTAATTTTTTTAAAAAATTACCAAACGATGCTTGGTCACTTTTTTGACAAACTTTAGGCTCGTGGGCACGTTCGTGAACTCGACGAGACGAGCCGTCGTATGAGCCCCCTCTCGGCTCGAGCTCAGCCCGAAACGAGCCCAAGCCGTTCATGGGCCGAGCTTTGAGCCGTCGAGCTACTCAACCCTTTTGCCACCTCTACTAGTAAACAAAAACAGACAATTCACATGATTATGGTTATAGGGGAATATGTTACCAATCAACCGCTCTTGCTTGATTATGAATATAATAAATGAAAGGGAAAAAGGACAAAAAACTCAGTTGTTCATACGACGACAAGTTTAGCGTCTTTATTTTGGTTACTTCATGAATCACAACAAAAATCAATCTATAATGAATTTCAGATTATATCCCTATCTGTTTACCTCGACCAAACATAAGTATGCAATTCAAAATAGACAACATGCCGAAGATATAATTTCCTCTTCTTAGAAAAATGTTCCAGACGGTATCAATCTATATAGAATGTTATAAACCTATTTGTTTACCTCGACCAAACCAAATAAAATAATGCAATTCAAAATAGACAATATGCTTAAGATATAATTTCCTCTCCTTAGAAAAAGGTTCCAGACGGTAATGACAAAAGATTTGGACAAAATAAAAATAGACATACCGCATATTCCCAACCATGCCTTTCAGCAAATGCTTTTGCAGCTTCTTCACTGTCAAAACCTAGTGCAGAATCACCAACATGGGAGTATGGGTCTCCTGTAGACGTCCAGCCCATCAACGGATTTTCCCATCTACATGTCAGCAAAAATAAATACTTACTGTATAGTCGTGGTAATAAGGTTATAAATTGACCGAGCACTAGAATCCTGATTCAATAATGAACCATGAAAATGCTGGGAAACAAAACGGAGGAAATTTGATTCTCTCTCCCCAAAATTCAGCTTACTGCAAAAGAAAATGGAATATATCTGTGGCAATAATGAGTGTCAGCCTGTAAGGGAATGACTCTTCATTTTTTGATTTGAAGGGAAGAAGACGAACACTTCTTCTAGTAATTATCTTCTAGGACTTTAAAACTCATAGTGATGATGACTCCAACCACTATTGTGCATGCAAGAAAAATCTTTAGTTATATGTATCGTGTTTATTGGTAAAATAGAAAAAGTCTAATTTTCCTGCTATGAATTTTTATCCCGAAATATGTGTGCACATAACATTAACTACTGGTTGCATTGCAGCATTGGTTTGGAATATCAGAAAATATCCATCTCATTATATCCTGTGTCAATTTAAATGAAACCAACTAAAGAGGGGTTAAGAAAAAATGAGAACAGAGGAAAAAAAATTATAGTAATCATCTTACACACCAAAGTATTCAAGTACAAAACAATTAGGGTCTTATACTTCAAACGACATAGCTGCATAGAAACAATACAAGATGGTGTGGGTTCGAGTGGTGGAGTGAGATGGAGCGTATGTGTATATGTTAAGCTTTAATATCAATTTGGATCAGAAGTAAAAAACTAACCTGCAGAAATACAATCTTTTTAGCTTAGAACTGCAAAAAGAGGCTACCTTTTAAAATGGAAGATCAGCTTATTTGCTATAACAGATCTACTAAGTGACCCAGTTTAGGTTTGTATTCTTGAGTATAACAACGGTGAAAGAACTGCAAGATCAATTCAGCGGAGGGTGGTTTTGGAAATATACATTTAAAAATTGATCAAAACACCCACTGTCAATCAAAATTATACTACTGAAATCCAATGCACCAATACTAAATACAGAATATAAATGGACAGTGCGTAAGAGAGACATACTTCTGTATGGACATGAAATTGATTTTCCACCTCCCAACCTTTCCTGATCCTTGTTGGGTGGCAGTTCGAGCAGGGGAATAAATCAAAACCTAACACAAATTTGATGATGTTTTGATAAGAATAATATTTTGAAATCTCAAATAAAATATATTGCGTCAATTTTTTTATTAAAAGTATATAAGTAAATTGAAGTGACAATACATCATCAAGAATAGGGGGCAAACAACATTTTCATACAGGAAATAATTGTGAAGTAAAAATGATGCAAAACTCGCGTACAATGAGAAAATACAATTAACTCAAATAAAACCTGCAAAAAGAAATTTTTCTGCACAATCTTACCAAAACCCTAAATACCGGTATTAATCAGCTAATCACAACTGACTAAGAACTATTTAATAGCAACATGTAATTGACAAAACACGGGGAAATTTAATCCTTATGAAGCTGAAAGATCTAAAAATTATTATATGGATACATCCTTTCCATAAAATACTACCTTTCGGCGAAGGTGTTCTTCGGGAATACCAGATACCAGACCGACCTCACCGGGTTTAATTTCGACCAACGAGTCTTCCGTGGAGAATGCTCTCGATAATGTAGTGATGGAAGATCGGTAGGCTTTGCGAGATTGGCTTGCTAGCCTTTGCAGAGAGCTCGACATTTTTCCGATACCTAAGGGGAGATTCAGGGCAGAAAATTGATATCTCCTGTGTTGTCTGTTGCGAATCGGAATTGATTTGGGGAAATCGAGCAGGTGGATAAAAAGGAAAAACTAAGCGAATGTCAATTAACTTAAATTACCCGTTCAATTAAAGCAATCACAAAATTTCACCTCGGACTCATCATATAATGCCACGTGATGCTAAGTAGACTTATTCAAAAGTAAATTGCTATTTATTTCGAAGCGTATGGCGTAAATATCTTATGGTAATTATATCTCATTTGATGTAATATTTTATTATGTAAGCGTATAATTGAAGTTGGTGGTGGTGGTGCATTGGGAGCGATGGTGCTGGATTTGTGATGCTGGTTTGGGACGTGCACAGATTTGTTCGTGGTATTTGTGACCAAATCGTGTTAATTGTGATGGATTTGTGATAAAATTTGGGTTAATTGTGATCGGTTGTTATTGTATGTGATCAAATTAAAAGTGAATTAATTACCTATCGTTACAGTTAAGATTGACTTGATCACAAACAATCATAATAAAGATAAAGTTGATCACAATTAGTTAGATGACATATATATGTATGGTTACAAAATTATATAGATATGGTTACAAATATTCACCACGAACAAATCTGTGCACATCCCAAACCAACACCACAAATCTAGCACCATCGCTCCCAATGCACCACCACCAACTTCAATTACACGCTTACATAATGAATGGTTACAAAATTATATAGATATGGTAACAAAATTATATAGTAAATTTGATGTGAATAATTGCGTTTCTAGGCATAATGAATCTAGAAATGTAATGGATTTTTTGCGAGCTTCTAATATGAGAAATGGGATTCGGGTACCTGTGAAAAACGAATAGTAATGATTTGAATATAGGGATTGTGCCTTCGGAAAACATTAAAGATGGGAAGAATTTGAGGCTAGTGGGTTGAAAAAGTTTTTATTTAGAGACAGATAAGAGTATATTTCTGGGAGAGAAATATATTATTTTACCATAATTTTTAAAATTATTTTATAAGATTTTTAGTTATTAATTGTGATTCTTATGGTCAAGTATTCATGCATTTTTCTCGTACTTTTAAATTTGAAATTCATTAAAATTTAGAGTTTGTTTGGACCCCATTTGTATTCAAAATGTATTTTAAAATAGTGATTTGATGAAGAATGCGAAGTTAAAAAATAAGGAAAATTTATTAATTTGCGTATAATATTATTTTATTGAAGAATATGTAGTTGAAAATAAGATAGAAATATATTTTAGAATAAATGGAAAACAAATACACTGTTATTGAAATTCCTTTATTTTTTTTTATAAATGAGAAATATCTAAATTTTAATGGATTTAATTAAATTCATTAAAATTGAGATTAGAAACACATAAAATTACAAGGAATTTTAAAATTAAAATTTCAATTAATGACACATCAACTTTAATAAATTAACAAAAGAAAGAAGAATTTCGACGAGAACGAATTTAAATATATATTTTTTATTTATTCTTTAAATGTATATTATATTAAGAATACTGAATATTAAATTTATTTTATATATGTGTAATTATTATTATTTATTTCATTAAAGTCCTAAATTTTTATTCTTTTTAAAATATTTTTTATTATATGGGAGTAAATGAAGGAGATGGAGAATTGTGAGAACCACTATCTCGTTTGTAATAATTTCACAATATTGTACTAGATCTACATAAATTCTATCTCAAATGAGTCTTCAAAAGTTTTTTGAATTTTACAAAAGTTTATAAAAATTTAAAAATGAAAGTCTATGAAAATCTACAAAAGACTTCCACTAATTCCATACAAATCTCTAAAAAATTCACGAAAATCATAGAAATCATCACTTAAATTTTTTTTTCAAATGTCTCAATTGAATATGCCCCCAAAAGCAAACATGAACTTGTGGAGAACTTGTATAGAGTTTATTGCAATCCAATCCAATCCAATCAAATCACTGTTATCATTTCTCAATCCAATCCAATCAAATCACTGTTCTCATTTCTCACAGTAGACACTAGACATATCGAAAGTAAGTAGAATGATAGGTAGAGGCTCCTAGCATCGTGCTACATGTACCGAAATGGATGACAATGGAGGATGACCGAACACTCATAATAGGGGAATCCACTTTTTTTTTTTTTTGGAATTTTTTAATCTCGCGGAGCCCGCATGCATGCGAGAGATTGTCAACCTCCATTGTCATCCATTTATGTGAATTCGGGTTGGCAATGCGGGGAGCCCGCAATACCAGAAATCTGGTGTGATGTTTGGATGGAACTTCAAATGGCACCTAAAGTTAAGACATGGTTACAGGACCGCCAGTTAAATTTATACATATCTTGTAATTCTTGTTGATATATTTTTGGGATTTTTGAAAATTTTGAAAATGTTTCCCACGTTCTAAACTTCTCACCTTCCAATTTTGGTGATAATCGATCACACACCTTCAGATAACCTCTTTGATGTGAAGAGGTTTATAAAGGAAAGTATTGGTATTTGTCCCTAAGCCTCTGGCTCTCATCCTACTGTAGTATATACCATCTCAGAGAGGTCTCGAGGACTTAGAAGCACCAAACACGTTCTGAAAATACTGTAACCAAGCTTTAAACTTCAATGGCCAGAGGTTAGTTTTTGTTTTTTATTTTCTGCATTTGATCTATGTACGATAGATAACTTTTAGTCTAGTCTATTGGAAAGAGTACAATTATTATAACACTATATGCTAAAAGATGACATAATATTTGACACGGACAGGTTTGGAGTATATTTAGCCCCTATTTGATGATCCATATAAAGAGAAAATGAGGAACAACAATGCTTTGAATAGTGAATTTTTGAAGAATGTGTGGTTCAAAAGTAAAAAAAAAAATTTGGGTTTACGTGCGAAATGTTTTATCATGTGAATATGTGATTGAAAATGAGTATGTGAAATGAAGAGTTTTTAGTTTAATGGAGTCAAACTGGGGCTTTTATGTTGAACCAAAAAACTAGCATCCAAATTCGAGCGCGTTTGGCAACTACACTATCTAAAAGTCTTTTAAGATTTCAATCTTCATCTTTAACAAGCACTTCGTGTGAGGGTTGAGTTTATTTTTTCCATTTAAAACTTAGGTTAAATAACTTCTTGTTAAAACTAAGGTTGTTAATAAAATGAAATTGTAACTAATAGTAGAAAAAAATATTCTTTCTTTGCAAGGACATATTCAACATATCGACCTCATTTTAGATGATATATAGCTCAAAAAGTGACCAGATGTTGTACATGATACTCAATTCTAGAAATATGAGATGTTAGTCATATTTTTGAAACGTGAGAAATTGTCTTTGATATTATCTGAAGGGTATGCAATGTATATGATATTAATATTGCTTCTTTTTAAAACTATTTCAACCGACAGTATTAAGAACTTTAATAAAATAAAAATGTCTTACACGTTTAATTGGTTGGGACAATTGGAAAGGTAGAATGTCAACATCAGCTATGCTATGCGTAGAAGATGGACTTTAATTAGTCTTGAATCCGACCCCCCACCCGTCTGTGTTTTTTGGACCACTGATGACTCGTGTAGGGGTCTGAGAAGTGAAAACCATCTTATGCCAATTCTATCATGGTTGAATAAAATAAAATCTCGTCGCATTGTCAAATTCTAATCATCTTGGATGCACGATAATCCTCTGCCATGGAAAAAAATAGTTGACGTTGTGAAAGTTTCATTTCCGAATAAAATAAAAAGTTACTGTATCCTCAATAATGACTAAAAAATAAAAATAAAAAGTAATAGAAAATTTTGTAACTTTTTGTTACTTGTGGTTCATTTTGGAATGATAGACGAAGTCAGGAAGGGAAATATTCGCTAACCAGATTTACAGAAAGTTGGAAGTCAGAAGTGTTATGTATTAGAAAGAGTGCTGAAATGTTGTTCTTTTTTAGTGCCATTTGCGTCAATTTGTGTACGATAGTCTAGCCACTTTGAACTAGGCCCAAAACTGGAAAAGGTCATATTTTGGCAGACTTGCCTGGATATATTCAACATATACATATACTTAATTTTCAGATATTTTTTTACAATACTCTTTAACAAGTGTGAATTTCACATTTATTTCGATCTTAATAATGAGTAATTGTTAGTATTTTTTGAATCAATAATCTAGTAATTTTGTGTTGTATTTTCTTATTTAGAAAATCTCGAGCTTGTAGGGTAGCAATGACCTAAACGATGAAAAGAGGAATTTCATGTAGGCATTGATCAATTTGATAAGTGGTGGCAATCCTCAAGCTTCAAATGTAATGCTATATAGCTCTACAACCCCAATCTAGGTGGCAATAATGCCACATTAAATGATAGGTGAAATTTCACCTTTCATTTAATCAATGATTTAGAGTCACCTAGACCGAGGTTGTAACTCCAGTGAGGTTAAATAGCATTACTCTATTGAATAATGTAACTCAATTACTATGATCATTAAACTCTACATGAATAATATTACTCAATTTATTGAGTTGTAGCTAAACATGCACAAAGGTTTGCACTAATTAAACCGCAGTGTAAATGGAGACATATCTTGAAAATCCCAAAGGGGAACTAAGATGAAATGAAAAGTGGGATTCTCTAACGAAACAAATATAAAAGGAAAAATGGTAACCCGAAAAATGAACCAGCCGTATTCATATATCTGTTTGGTCCATTTAAATGGCTTCTTGCTGTCTATTTCTCATTTCCCTTAATTTCTCAAATTCCCACAGTTTGTGGGTTTTCTCTTTCTTCCATTATATGTCAGTTTTCTTCCCTTTTCGGAGCTCTTTTCCCTTCTTACCTTTTAACCTTCTGCTACACTCTTTTGTCCTTCCAGGTTCAATCATCTCAACACCCCTCTAAAAATATGATAAAAACGCATACATATATTGACAGCATGACAATTTTGCAAAATGATTATTTTGTCAATCACTTATTCTCTTTTGCTCTGCACATCTGCTTATAATTCACACCTCAGTCACCACACAGTTTTCTAGCTTACGTACATGCAATTTTTTTCCACTATAACCTCCTTCATTAGTTTCTCTCGATTTCTTGACTTCTCAGAAATGGGTTGCAGTCACAATCTTGTGTGTGGCCATAGACTTCACCTTTTAGCCATTTATTTTCTCTTTCTCCTAATTTCGAGCTCATCACAGATAGGAATATTCACTGGCGCAGAAGGTAAATTAAAATTAAAGACAAAACTTTTCTTCACTAAATGATAATTAAAAGATAAAAGTTTGTTTCTTTTCATGCTGGCAGGTAGAAAATTAGTACAGAGGATCGACAATACCCAGGTAAGTTTTGGACGTCTGGTTAAGTCTTTTTACATCAATTTGTGTTTTTTGTGTGTATGAACTTGATAAAATGAATTCTTTTATATTGTTTGATTGGGTAGACAATAAGAGAAGAGAAGGCAGCACAAATCGGTTCGAGGCCGCCACGGTGCGAGAGGAGGTGCAGTTCTTGTTCGCAATGTGAAGCCATTCAGGTGCCCACAAACTCTCAAACAAGAAACGAAATCGAGAATTCCATCGCAGCTTCAACCATTCGCTATGCTAGATCAGATGATAATTCCAACTACAAGCCCATGAGCTGGAAATGCAAATGTGGAAGCCTCATTTTCAACCCGTAATCTGATCATAATATTATATTATCCTGTATGTATAGTCCAAATGATAATTAATATTGTATTAATCACCTCTTCTTATTCTATTTAAGTCTCTATTTCTGGGAAAGTAATTACTGTTTCTTTTGTTGAAGAATTTCCCATTATTTATTACTATTATCATAACTGCATGCATTAATTATATACATTTCTGAGGTCTTGTGATACTGGTACTGTAGAAGAGATTCTGCTATGTACCACAGAGTAAATGCGATTTATTCGAAGTTGCTAGCGCATTAATTACTCCATACAAGATTGACAAATCTGGCAGTGGTATCTTGTGAGTTAAACTGTTAAAAAGTTGATGATGTACATTTCTGTATGTATTGGATGCTTTCTCACTGCAGGCACCGTTAAAGTCTTTCCCAGACTTGTCCTTTCGGAAAAGTGAAGGCGTTCGTTACAAACAATCTATGGGATTTGATAAAGTAAAGCAATGATTCATACACCAATCTGATGATCAGGAGGGAGTTGATTTGCTTACTAAAGCAATCTGTCATCCTGGGTTAATAGACAGTGATAACTACATTCATGTCATTATGGCCGTAATTTGGTGGAATTAAAATCAGATTTTTTTGTAGATTTTGATAAAAATTGGTGAAATATATGGTTGAAAAATTGTATATCCCATGAAATATGTGGTTAAAATTAATTATTAACTTTAACTTAAATTAAAATCAAGATTTTAATCCCAACCAAACTGGGGCTGTATGGTGACATGCGCTACTTGTTTAGACTCTTTGAACAAAGAGACATCTTAAGTGTTAGCCGAGGTCTACTGTCTCCATTTATCATTGCTTAGGATCTTGTGTGTATGTGCATAAAAACAATATTTTTAATGTAGCATCAACTTTATTTCAATTTAATCAAATCAGATTGTCAATTTTCATAAAATCGACCAGTTTTGAATGAATATAATTGGGTCTGATGTAATCAATATCGTGTATTATGTTATTTATATCATGTAGTTACTAATTACTCAGCAAATAACATAGTTAATTAAACACAAAGTGGTAACTTTGACCAGAAGTGAAAAGACACAAGGAATCATTTAGACAAAGCAACCTCGATCTGTCGGGTCCGATTCCTCGATTCTAATCTTAATATCAATTATAAGAGTTGATGGGATATTTCATAGACCATTTCTTATCCATCCAGGTCCTGCTCTATCTGCACAGGATAAAGCTGTGAGTACAAGAAAAAAACTTTACAGAAACTTTACATGGATGGAGATTGTGTTTATTATGGAAAAGTAAATAAACTTTTACCATCTACTTACTACACTTATGGCACTTTACAATCGATTACTTCTTGATTTCAAGATGTAGATGAGATACACGTAAATTTGATGACGATGTTTGTTTAAATCCCATGTTCTTCAAATTTAGAAAAAAGAATTACTCTAGCAAGACGAATTTACAAAGAATTCAATGTTCACTAGCGTCTGAAAATGACCTTGTTTCATCATTTCACATCTAGGATAAAAATAGAAAATAGTTACGAAAAAAAAAAATAGTACTAATGTCCTGCAAGATTCCATTAATCGAAATTTCTAAGCTAATTATCAATGCGTGCTCTGAATATTAACCATTTTACAGAAAAGCAGGCAACAAAAGGGTCTAAGTAGAAAACAATTTCATGTCCCATAATCCAAGATTTCTGATTGAGAGGAATGTTTTAAAGCATAGATGTAGACAGACATCATGAAAAGTTGAAGCACATACAGGGAAAAAGGAATTCTGATTCAAAAAACCCTTTTTATGTGAAGTTTTTTAGTGCATGCTACTAGTTGAAATTTCTACATCCCTCTAGTAGGACAAAATGTACCTATTAATACCCAAGGAGCATCATCTACCCACAACCACAAATCATTCCTACAGATCCCACACTGTGAGTAATCAATTCTCAATGTACAACACATTTCCACTGTAGCATTTGAAAAGATACCGTTTACGTTCTCTCAAACCACAGTAACACTATTTTATTGTTAGGATAATCATGATTAGTAAAAAATATAGCTTGTTATGCAAAAAACGAGGATATTCAATATAAAATAATCAGAGCTCATTTCCTGCTCACCATTGAAGTGGTGCCACTTCAACTAACAAGTAGTATATTTTTCTTTTTTTACTTTTCAAAAGATAAAATGTTCGACTTGCACTAGGTGGACTGCAGTATAACTTACATCCACTGTGATCAAGATATCATTTCTAATAAAATAATAACAAGAATACAAGATTTACGTGAACACTCAAGATGGAAAAAAATCATGGTCAAAAAATGAGAAATTCACTATATCAAAAATGAGTACAAGAAGTGTAGCTACTTTGAATGGTACATACAATGAAACTCTAAAATACATTATATTTATATTATTTATATGATTGCATACGTGATAAATGTTATTCATAACATCTATTACATATATGTCAATTTTATCCATTCTAAACTTATTGTGAATCGTCCAACACTATAACAAGTAATTAATTATCTAATTAGCAATCAAGCAATTAAATAATGTAATGGATATGCAAATTAATCAAGAAATACAAAACTACTAGTTTTGAATGAAAAATAAATAATAGCGTTAACCTTCATTTAATACAAAAAGGGATCTAGTTTACCATGATTTTATATAAATTACAAAAAGAATAATAAAAAAATATCACTTGGATCGTGAAAAAATGCAAAAAATATTGATCTTCAAATCCAAAGTTTAAATTTTCAATTTCTTGATATAATTGACCTTCAATTCTTTTAAAGGTCCGATCTTCTTTCTCAAAAGTAATGAATTAACCTCTTGTTAATTATTTTTATAGTTCTATTGTGTATGTAGAGGTTAAAGAGAGTCCTCTCGGTGTTTCTCCGAAGTTCTGTATTTATAAGGATCGAATTTAGATCAAAAAATTGTCCCAAAATTGTTACCAATAAAAGGTTGAATCAAAAGACGAAATTGATTCATAGTAGAGAATTTGCCCTTGGTGCGCACGCATGGACGCATGTTGAATTGTTCTCGGGTCATGAAATTGTTGTCTCGAGCGCATGTCAGTTTGTGTCACTTCGCCCATGAGCAGTTTTTTTGGAAGTTTGGTCATAATTTTCTTTTCCGATATTCGATTGAAGTGATTTAATGTGCGTTGGAACGATAATTCAAAGGGATACAATTCTTTTAGAAATAGTAATTTTCCAATTCGAACATTTACTACCCGAAAAATTGGTCTCAACCTAAGACTAGAAATTTGAACATAACTTTTTTTGTTGGAAATTGATTTGTGAAAATACTTTAACTATATTTCACTTATTTGTCCTCCAATTGATTCTATTGATCTCCAATCATCATTTTATGGTCCAAATCAACTATTGAACGTTTACACTTTGATTCCCGAACTTTAAATTTCTTTCATTTTCGATTTTTTTTTTCGTTCCTTTCTTTGAATTTATTCAATTTGCCTTGAGTTTTACCTAACAAACAAAATTAACATCTAATTAAGTCACAAGTCATCAAAATTAATTATGATGTTGTCACTTGTCAAAAACCTTGTTTTAAATGGCACAAGACTCGAGTGAACGAATGATCAAACAGATCTATAGAGTATTTTAATAATGGCGTTGAAAATGTAATTAATCATTAGATAAAAACACCGACAGCATTGAAATGGCAAGAAATGGTTGAAAACCGGACGCGTATACTCTCTGCACAACTGCACTATACATAATATTTTACGTCTCCATACATGATAAAGATTTCAGATCTATCAGATATTGAAGCATTTTCTTACCCCATTTTGAAAGTTTCATTTAACCTTTGGACAATCTACTTCACACCCACCAGCCCATATCCTTTCATTTCAAGAACTTTCCAATTGCTTACTGTATTTAAGCAAACTGCATTGTAAGTTATAGGTGTGTGCACCATTTCTTGGAAACTAATCATAAGTCAAGATTTTCATTATAAACTTTTGCATCAATTTAACAGGGATCGATCTACCTGGGGAATAAGGTATGCTTTTTAATTTCTAGACATTACTAATATCCTTTTAACATTGCCAAGAACTCATGTGTGTGCCTTAACTGTGCAATATAGGTTCAAAGAAGTGCAGATCTGCTTTGGTTTTTTTATTGCTTCCTCTGTTTTTCAGGCATTAATTATTACCTTTTTCATTTTATCATTTATTTCATACTGTTCGATGGGATTTGGAATTGTTAAAAATTTATGATCTGGTTCTTGTTTGGAAGTTTTCTTTGCCAAATTGAAGTGAGGTTTCTTGTAATTGAGTTAATAATTTGGTTACAATGGGAAATTTAGTATTTTCTTGGAAATGCATGTTGAATCATCCGCAACTGTTGAACTAGCTAGGAATTGTGGCTATGATAATATCATCAGTCTTTGGCATTCTTTATCATTTTCTTGTAATTACCTAAAACAATTAGTTTACCTCGGCAAGATTTGTCACTTGACTTTGAGACAGCAAGATTTGTTTTCCCTTTGATCCAAGATTGAAGTCATTTTTCTCTCCTGTTTTGGCTTTTTCCTCTGATTTTACTGACGGTGATTTGATCTGAGTTTATTCCTTTACTAATTTTAAGATCACTGGTTACTTAACAGGCAACTGTATTTCCAATTAGCCTTGTTCTTCTTAGGCTAATTTCTCTGAGAAAAATGAGATGTATAGTTACTCTAGCGAATTACTTTTGAATATCGAATTTCTCATACAGAATTGTTGTCAACATTTTTATCTCTTTATTTGATAGAAGTTGAACATTTGGAATTTCGAGCTTCCGAATTCAACCTCTTATACAAGATAAGATTTAAGGAAAACCATCATGTTTAAGCAATCACCAAGTAGGAACCAGAGAAATAAAGGATTTAAGGTGAAGCATGTTCTCCAATTATGTGTAGTACTTGGAGTTTGCATCTGGCTGCTTTATCAAGTGCAGAACTCCCGTAGCAAGAAGGCGTCACACGAAGAAATGGCGAGAATTTCCGAGAAGGTAAAGGATGGAAACGATATTATCAAGTTAGGGAGAAAGGATCTCCAACCTCAGAATGAAGAAACAGATATTGAAGACGACAAACAGAAAGTAAAGCAACAAGAGGAAAGGACACACTTGGATGATGAAAACAAGCCAGATGATCAAGGGCAAGATCAAGAAAAAATAGAAGAGGAAGGTGAGAATAGAGAGACTTTTGTGGATGGAGAAAAGAAGCCAGAGGAGGAAACCGAGCAAGAAAAAGAAGATTTGGATGGGGAGAAGAAAAATAACGTGGCTGAAGATGGCAACAGGAAAGACACTGAAGAGAAGGACACTAGGGAAGAAGGAAGTGAAAGAAGCAGTGAAGAACAAGTTGAAGAGAGAAGTGAAAAAGAAGACAAAGAGGATGGAGAGAAGGAGAGTGGTGAACAGGATACGAAAGAAGAGAAGGGCAAGAATAATGAAAATGAAGAGGTGAATAATGAAGAAAAGGGAAATCAGGAGAAAGAGAATGCAGAAACCGATGTCAAAGAAGAGAGTAGTGGAAAGATAGAAAATGAAGAGATAAAGGAAGAGAGGGAGAGCAGAGAGAAGAGAAATAAAGAAATAGAGGAAGAGAACGAGAGAAAGGAGGAGAAAGCAAGTGAAGAAACACAGAATGGGACTGAAGATAAGGGAGTTATACAAGACGAGAAGAATAAAATTGAAGGTAAAGGAACAGAAGAGAGAAATGGAGGGGACAATGGACAAGGTAGTAAAGACATGGAAGGAAACAACAAAGCGGAGGAGTTAAAAGGTGGTGGAACTGAAAAATTAGATTCGTCTGAGGGTGAGACACACGACAGAACTGACGAGACTAATGAGGCGAAAGAGGAGAATTCAAAGGGAGAAAACGTCTCTGGTGATGAGGTTCAGAATTCTCAAAATGTAACCAAAACCGAGAATGTTAGTAATGTTAATTTGAGTAGGGAGGAGAAATCCAAAAACACGGAACAAAATGAGTCACAGGAAAATAAGAATAATAATTCTGAGGCAACCATTGGAAATGAGAATGAAGTGGGATCAAATGACCAAGATACTGGGAAAACTGAGGACAATAATTCTTCTAATGTGGTGGCCACTGAAGGCACCAATGATGAACACGTAGAGTCGGGGCATAACCCTAATTCTTCAGCAGGAACATCTGAAGTTAAGGAACAAGGTCAAGTTAATGATAACTCTACCTCTGATTCCATTCAAAACGAAAGGGAAACTCCGGAGAATGTTATTCCTCCTCACGAAGATGGGATACAGATTAATCTGAACGAGCAAACTGTGAAAAGTGATACTGAGAATGAGAAATCAGATTCAGATTCAAATCAAACCTCAACAGCTGAGAAAGTGAGCTTGGCGAATGGAAATTCAAAAGGTTCTTCTGACAACACAGAATTTGTTGTATCTGATGGGCAAAATGGAGATACGAAGACAGCTGAAGGCAAGGACAATAATTCTGAAACTTTAGCTGGGAGTGAGGGTAATAATAACTCAGGCGAACAACAGAAGTCTGACAATAATAATGTTAGTGATGGTACAGATTCAGGCCAAAATACATCTGAAGATTCCTCGGATACTTCAGGCTCATCAAATGAGGAGGCATCTCCAGGCTCAACTGAAAATGCTGATTCTGGTGCGCACGATGAAAAAGATTCCTCCATTTCTTCACTTCCTCAAGAAGAGAAAGAAGCTCGCACCGACCTGGGAACTCTTCCAGACTCTGGAACCGAAGGTAACAGCCATGATGCAGTTGCCAAGTGACATTTATAATATTTTCTCAGTCAATGATTTGTAATCACGGAGGATTTTGCTTTATATTCTTTATTTTTTTTCTTTCTTGTACCAATCACGGAAGGATGTGAACTCTTATTTCTGTTGGTAAATCATCACGTGGCTTAAATATGTGACGTGCAGATATACTTTTGTCTGAATAACAATTTGTCTAGCTATTCAATCATTTTAATGTATCAGAGCCATTTATTTAGGTCAGTGTTTATGATTCTACATTTTGTATGGATTACTATTTTGCAATGTGATTTTGGATTATTCCAGTGATCATTAGCTTGCGCTTTTCCATTTGAAAATATTTTTGGCATACATACTGTCTCAACATTCTCAAATTTGTCACCAAGATAACATATTATTCTAAAGATTGCCATTTTTTTAGCTTGTAGTTTTATAAAATATTTGTTAACCAAATTATAAAATTAATAAGAGATTCAAAAAATTTTCAACTCACGATTGCTTTACTTTGGCTCACCTTCATACCACGTTAAATGGCTTCATCTAAATGCTTAAACTACTCGAGTTCTAGAGAAGGGGCAAATTTATCTAAAGTTTATTTTCAGTAGAAACTACACTTATTTTAAGAATACTAGATTGACATGAGATACAGGAGAGCAAAATCCCCTTGGAAAGTTAGCATTCTAACTACATCCCGATGAAAATAGTGGTTCTGTAGCTCAGAAAGAACATAACAATAGCATCTCAATGGAATATGCAAGAATGAGAGATGGAATGAGCTAAACCACCATTACTCTTCGAGTCTTCACGTCTGTCCAACTGGAAAGAATAGTGATGCTTTGTCACAAAAAGACCATCTGGACCTGCACGGGCAAATTATTGTCAAGTGCAAGTAATGGAGTGAACTTGTTTAGCAGTGACAGATGATGGCAAATTTGTGCATAGTTATTGCATTTATTTATTTGTCAGAAGCAGTACTACGTTAAAGAATTGTTTGCAACCTACAACATCGATGTGCATTATTGTTAAGGAATTAATAGAAGCTAAGCAGCTTAATACGGTAAGTGCTCAATACGGTAAGTGAAGATCCGGTGAGTGAGTGCATATCCGGTAAGTGCAATAGCGGTCTCTTTCCTTGCTGTCCAGAACCTGTTTTGCCAGCACTCATTCTATTGTAAATGATTCCAGACACGATCCACCAATTTAGGAACTAACCAACTGCAGCATATTCTAGATCATTCTATCACCATTCTTTTGTATTATATAATTTCAAAGCTATGGTAATGAGAATCACGGTTGATAGCATTCTATCTTTAATTAAACTTTAACTTGGTATCAGAGCAACCATGGCCAACGCCAGCAATACTCCACAAAATGCTGATCTTATCTTTGTCCCGCATCAATCTCTAGCAAGACTGCTTCTCTTCTACTAGGTAGCGACAGCTCCTCATCTTTTGGCGTCAACCTCACTCAAATTGTTTCAGTGAAGCTGGACAAAAACAACTTCCTGCTATGGAAGAATATGATTGTACCAATTATCCGTAGGCATAATCTTGAAGGTTACATTATAGGGACAGNATATTCTAGGGACAAAGGTGTGTCTCCAAGAATTTATAGGCAGCCAGGTTACTGGTAAAGTAGGAACCAGCATTGAGATGATAAAAAATCCTGAACATAGTCAATGGATGTCAATAGATCAGCTATTTATGGGAAGGCTCTATTCATCTATAACTCCAGACATTGTAATGAGAGTTATGGGTGCAACAAACTCAAAGTAGCTATGGATTGCAATTGAGGAAAGTTATGGAGTGCAAAACAGGTCCAGAATTTTACTGGTGAACTGCAGAAGTCAAGGAAGGGAACAATAAACATTGATCAATACCTGAATAAGGTGAAGCAACTTGCTGACAACCTTGAGATTGCTTGGAAAATTGTGTCTCACACAGACTTGGTTACTCAAGTTTTAGCTGGTCTGGATGAGGATTATACTCCCATTGTTGTCCAAATCAACAGTAGAGACCATATATCTTGGGGTGAACTTCAGTCAACACTCATGACTTTTGAAAGCAGATTGGAACGTCTCAATTCCCTAAGAAATGACACAGCTGAAATCAACATTAATGAGACTTCAACCAATTTCTCTCAAAGCTCTGGTTCTAATCACCATGGTTTCAGAACCTACAGGCTAGGTTTTGGTGGCAGATTCACCAATTTTAACAACTACAGAAGTGAAAGAAGGGGCAGAAACAGATGAGGTAATTTCCATGGCAGTAGTAACAGACCAATCTGTCAAGTATGTGAGAAAATTGGTCACAAGGCCAACATATGTAATTTCAGATACGATGATAGATACTCTGGAACCTCACCATACCAAAGAAGCAACTATAATCCTTCACTCGCAGCTTTCATTGCATCACTCAGCACAGTAACTGATCCAGCATGGTATGCAGACACTGGGGCCAGCAATCACATTACTTTAGACAAAGGAAACATCACCTCAGTCAATGAATTTGCTGGTAAGGAGAAAATCATAGTAGGAAATGGAAGTAAGTTACATATCTCTTACTTTGGCACCACACACATACCAACTTTAAATGATAAAACTCTGGTACTGAATAAATTCCTCCATGTCCCTGAGATTAAGAAAAATCTTATCAGTATATTTCAATTAACTTTAGACAATGATGTTTACATGGAATTTCATCATAAATGCTGTTTTGTCAAAGACAAGTCAACGTAGGAAGTAATAATGCAAGGGAAGCTTAAGAATGGGTTGTACTAGCTGGACTTTCTCACCAAACTACCAAGTGTCTATCTCAGGAGTCAGCCATTACAAATAAATCATTCTGCAGTCTGTCCTCTTGCTCCGAGTCATGAGTCTTTAATTTCCACTACTGATGTATAGCACAAGAGACTTGGTCATCCTTCTAGACAAGTGATGACTCAAGTTCTCAAATCCTGTAATCTGAAAGCTAAAGGAAATGAAATCAAAACGTTCTGCAATGCTTGCCAACTTGGTAAAGCCCACTTGCTGCCCTTTCCTTTATCTTCATCACATGCCAAAGCCCCATTAGAATTGGTTTTTACAGATGTATGGGGACAAGCTCCTATCCTATCTACCTCAGGATTTAAGTATTACATATCCTTCTTAGATGACTTCGGCAGATTTACTTGGATCTATCCTCTGAGACAAAAATCTGAGACCTTAAATGTGTTTATTCAATTCAAAAAACTTGTTGAAAATAAACTGTCAAGCAATATAAAAACCTTACAAGCTGATTGGGGATGTGAGTATAGAGCCTTCTCAAAATTTCTAGCACAGGAAGGAATCGAATTCAGACATCCATGTCCTTATACTTCAGCTCAAAATGGTAAGATAGAAAGAAAATACAGACATGTGACTGAAACTGGCCTAACACTCCTAGCTCAAGCCAAACTACCTTTAAAGTATTGGTGAAAGCTTTTCAAATTGCTACCTACCTCATAAACAGGTTACAAACACCCACTCTTAAAATGCACCCACCTTATCAAACCTTGTACAAAAAAGAACCCAACTATCGATTCTTAAAAGTGTTTGGCTGTGCCTGTTATCCCTATTTGAGGCTTTACCAAAAACATAAATTTAACTTTCACTCAACAAAGTGTACATTCATTGGTTACATTGAATCCCATAAAGGCTACAAGTGCCTAAGCTCAACTGGAAAGTTATACATCTCAAGGCATGTAGTATTCAATGAATTAGTGTTTCCCTTCAAGCCCTCAACGTCTGCCAAAAACCAATCAGAACCAACAATGTCTGAAACCATAGTATCATACTTTCATCTTCCCTCTGAACTTAACAAAACATTCTCTATCTCAAGTCCTGCTGATGCTACTCATTCTGAAGCTGCTCATGCTGAACATCACTCATCTTCTGACTTAAATGACAATCAGTATGATAGTGTACTTCATGGAGATGACCCTAGTGAATCTGAAGGAAATGCTAAAACAGAACCTGCAGTGCCTGAACCTGATGAGTTACAAAATGATGAAATTCATCAACAATCAAATGATAATGAAATTGAAGAAAGACATCAACAGAGCAGGAAATCTAGTTGAGCATCCCATGATCACTAGAGGTAAAGCTGGAGTGTTCAAACCAAAGGTCTATCTGGGAAATTCAACTGGAAACATCTCAGAACCCAAAAATGTAACTGAGGCTATGATGGATGATGATTGGAAGAAAGCTATGGAGGAAGAATTCAATGCCTTGACAAAAACCAAAACCTAGAAACTGGTGCCTCCTTCACCAATATACAACATTGTAGGAAATAAATGGATATTCAGACTCAAACACAACATAGATGGGTCAGTGCAGAGATTCAAAGCCAGACTGGTAGCCAAATATTTTCATCAAACACCTAGCATTGACTTCCATGAAACATTTAGCCATGTCATCAAGCCTTCAACCCTCAGAATAATACTCACTCTAGCAGTTGCAAAGGACTGGACAATCAGACATGTGGACATCAACAATGCTTTCTTGAATGGAGAATTAGAAGAGACAGTCTTTATGAATAAGCCTGAGGGATTTATGGATGAATCAACGCCTGACTATGTTTGCAAACTGAATAAAGCACTCTATGGTCTGAAATAGGCTCCTAGAGCCTGGTATGACAAACTGAAGACAACATTTTTAAGCTGGAAGTTCAAGCAATCTATGGCTGATACTTCACTCTTTTACTTAAAGAATGAAAGGCAGATAATTTTTGCACTTATCTATGTAGATGATATTGTAATTACATGCAATGACAGGGATTTATTGCAGGAGTTCATAGACAACTTAAATAAAAAATTCGCACTAAAGGATATGGGGAGACTACATCACTTTCTTGGAGTTGAGGTATTGTGGAATTACTCAGGACTTCATCTCACACAAACAAAATACATTGCAGATCTGCTTGAGAAGTTTGAGTTGCAGAACTTAAAACCATGTCCTACACCCATTCCTACTGGTAAATCATTGTCCAAAATGGATGGAGAAGTGCTGAAGGATCCCTTATTGAAGTCAAAGGAAGAAGATGGAGAGAGAGAGAGAGCTGATACTTTCTATTTAGTGTAAAAATGATTAATTGATTGATACAATGCAATGCTAGCAATATAAATACACATGCTCACCAGAAATCAGTTAGAAGCATAACTAATTGACTGTGACAGCTATACACTAACCAACAGAATTAATGGAAGTTAACAGAATTAACAGAACTATGATCTAATACGCCCCCTCAAGATGGACAGTAAATATCCTTGACTGCCATCTTGGACATCAGAGTGAGTAATGAAGAAGCAGGAAGAGCTTTGGTAAATGCATCCGCCAGTTGATGCTGAGACCGTATAGGCATGAGTTTAATGAACCCTTCAGTCACTTTGTCTCGAATGAAATGACAGTCAATTT
>CAIGRB010162909.1:118743-137157 GCA_903798255.1 Fraxinus quadrangulata
GGGGGATGATCCTAATGATTAGGAGAATCAAGATCCGTCATTATCTCAATTTTTTCCATTTTTGGAAAAAAATAATATTTTTTATTATTAGGTAATTTCTTTCCGAATTTTCTTAGGGTTTCGCTATTTAAACGTTGTAAGCCCTTTGAGGCAGCGAAGTTTTGAATGAAATAAAGTTTTCTTGAATTTCTCTTCGTTGAAATTCTTTTTGTGTGGATTTTTTTCTTTCCTATAATCTTCCGCTGCATCACTTTGGCTCAGGATCTATTTCATTTTAAAAGGTCGATAGTCAAATTCTTATATGTAAGTTTATATTTCGATATTTAACCGATATTTATCTAATTAACAGTAGCATTTTGCTCTATGTTGTTTAGTCTTGTTGGATGCTCGATCATTACCCATCTTCACGTGTCAAGGCTTTGAACTTCACGGTGTTTATACGAATTGCTCTATATATATAATTAAGTTCCTCTTTATTTCATGTCATCATGGCTAGCTAAAATTATTTTAATTAGGTACATTGTTTTCTTCTTTCCTGCCCTCTATTAGACGGTCTTTTATTAGCTGGTTGCCTGACCTCTCTAATATAATATTCATAATCAGACTGTGATGGTTCGTATACAGACGAACGTTCATGCAGGCACCAGTAATGGTCAAAAGAGAAAGAGTAATTAAACGACAAAGTATTTCCACCCACTACACGCCCTTCTCTCATTGGCAAGAATCTGGTCTAACATTCATTACTCGTATTCATGCATGTTAGACCTCGGATTTCACTTTTTATTTTCATTGCTTAATTATTCAATATTTAATAAAAATTGGAACGCTATTATCATTTAAACTTGTGTTAACTGTTAAATAGTTTAACAATTTTTGATGAGCTGATTAATATATTATTAGTGCCAAACAAAGGGTTTGAATTTAATTCTCATTATTATAAATAAGTTTCATTGAAAAATATATTTATTTAAATTTTATTTTCAACTCGTACTTCTCCTCACATGACATGCAAATCGGATTCAATTTTTGTTAAGTACCTATTACGTACGCAATTTTCATTATGGGCGAGCGCAAGACTTCTTACCAAGATTGATATTCGTCTATTATGATACCATTGAACCACATCGCTAAATGCATGAAGTATTATAAGTTAATATTTTTATTTATTTAAATTGTATCTTCAACGTTGAAAAATCGAATATCTTTTGGAGCAGAACAAATTAGTCATCTAACATTAGTCTACCAATAGTTTCTGGAGTTACTTGAAGAAAAAAGGTTAGGCTGATGCTCCAAATGTTTTCCTTTTTTTTCTTTTTGAGGGCAAAATGCTGATTAAAAAATATTGTGCTTTTAATTAAAGCTACAACAGGGAACAATTTTGGATTGGATTTGGCTGATGTCCGGTTAGTGAAACGCAAGATTCCAGAGTTCAGTTGGCCAAGAAAAGATCAACCACATAAATAATTACGAAATAATTTCAGCCGGCTATAGAACAAATGGAAAGAGTTAGTTGAAAACATTATTTATTAGATTACTGTTTATTAAAATTAATACACATAATTTATAATGTAGATTAATTGTAATATCTGTTGAACTAAATTTAGATAATATACTAAATTCTAGAATATAAAACTAATACCAAATACTTTAATGTAAATTTGATTTCTTTACATATTAATGCGTTAAGCATAAATTTATTTTATTGTGAAATCTATTAAATCGAAGGAGAGATTATCTTTGGAGTTTTTTGCAAATTGCAACCACCCCCATCCACACCAAATAAAAAATAAATCAAGATTGGACTTAGAAGCAAATTAAATGCACGAATTATTATGTTTATTAGGAGTAGGATATTTGCTGCGAGTCTGTGACAGCCACATAAAATATTCAAGAATATGATTGTTAATTACTATACAAGCAATAATTAATATTCTCTCCGAACCATTTATATAGACTGATTTTGTTTTTCGCACAAATTAAGAAATCTTATTTAATGTTATTGAAAAATCAATTTTTTGTTAAAAACTTTCATAGTTTACCCTTCTTTAATTATCAACAGCTAGTAGTAGATTATTATTTGAAGTAGTAAAGAAATTGAATAATTTAATTTTCAAGAAATATGTTTCTCTATATTTGTACATTTCAAGATCAAGTGGAGAAAATTGGCCATAACTAGACAAATTGAAATAAGAATATATTAGTAAACTAACAAAACAAAACTCTCTCAATAAAGAAAATTGCTATATAATTGGAACAAGAAAATAAGGAAAGTCTGCATATATAAATGGGTCGGAGGAAGTACAAATTAGTATTGTTTAATAAAATTAACACACATAATTTATAATGTATTTTAATTGCAATATGTACAGAATATTTAGCCCATGTTTGGTAGATATGAAAATCAAATGTTTAGTAGATTTTGATAAAAGTTGATGAAATATATAGTTGAAAATTGTGGACCCATAAAGTATGTGATTGAAATAAAATGTTAACTTTGATTTATATTAACATTTAGATTTTAATTCAAACATGGGCTTAATGTTCCTAGGTACTAGCTGTGATTAAAGTAGAATTAATACGTAATGAAAGATGCTGGAGTAATTACAATTTAGGTGTGAGCCTTTTTCCACCCTACCTTTTATTTTATTTATTTTTACATGTTGGAGTTCCCTTGCATATTTCTTGTAGCACATAGATGTTGAATAGGTTATGCACATTACTCTGAACAAAGCAATAATTTCTTTCAAAGTAACTGATGCTGCACGGAAATATAGTGTTGGTGTGGAATTGATTATTTAAAAATCACTTTTCAGACTCATTTTTAATCATATAATTTCAAAAGAAAAATATTTTTTTTTTACGTTTTTTCCATAATTTTTAACCACACGTCTTCTAGGATATCATGTTTCAAATGCAAGTTTTCAAAAACCTAATCCACAAAAGACAAGGCAGCGTGTGCTGGCCTACAGTTTGCACATAAAGTTAGAAGGATTTTGGTCTATAGATCGACATAAATTTTAGGAAATAATGAATATGAACCGGAAAACAAGACCCTGATTATGCGTAACGCTAACTGTTAGTTTTCCATTCTGAATATTAATTCCCATCGCTGAAAAACCGCAGAAAATGACAGAATCTTGATAATCTGTTCAAAACTTTATACATTTCCAAGGAACATGACTGCTAAGATTAAGGACTTGGTTGAAATTTTCTTGTTCTTCAAATTAATGCAAATTAGGAGGAATCGATTTAAAAACTATGCGCATTCGAGCATCTCAATTTAGAAATCCATACAAATCTTACAAAGGAAAAGACTGAGAAATTAAATTAAGAAAAGCATTGCCTGGCCCCGTTCTGTCTGCCTCTTCCAAAACTTTTGAGTCAGGAAGGTATCAATAATCATATTGAGAGGCTCCTAATAGTAAGCTTCGCCTTGAGAGATAGCTAGAAAATGAGTACTGGTGAGCAGAAACAAGCAAAAATCCTACGATGCCCTCCATTTGCAGCAGCATGCACAAGTTGAAGAAAAGAAATGAATAGCAGCACCATATTCGCTTGTGTTTCTTGTACTGTTCCTCACAATATTGGATTCACAAACATACTCCACCAAAATCCAAATATATACTCGTATATATATAGACTATATAGAGAGATGCATGTTACCCATTGTATTTGTGCTTTCCTAGTCTCCTTACCTCCACCATATGGTGGAGGGGAGTGGGGATTGAAGAGTGGAAGGGAGGTTGTTGTGGTTTAAAGAGGGGGCGGGCCCAGGCGGAAGAGGAATGGACATTTTGTCAATACGGCTTGTTGTTTTATCATGATTAATCCTGTTTTCGGCTTTCCGGTCGGTTATGCTATTCTACCTCCACATTCCACTCGTTTGTATTTACAAAAAAATCAAACTCAACGCCGTAGAAGTGAAGACACTTCAATTTTATAAAATATAAAATAAAAAAGAATGATCCTACAAGGGAGATGATCTCTTGAGGTCAATACTACATTATTCAAAACTAGATTGCATATTTATTAATTGAATAATGTGGGACTAGATTGTTCAATAAATAATTAAAACCGGCGCTAAACACCGATCTCTTTGTCGATTAAAAGGAATTCTAAAAAAAATAAAAAATAAAATGTCATATAAGCAAAAATTAACAATCTTCATTGCATATGACACAGACTTTGTCAAGTTGATCATGTGACAAATAATATATTATCTAACATTATGTTTAGATTCAAAAGTTCCATTAGACATGCTAACTAAAATTTGTGTCTTTCTTGATTTATGTTTTATGTCTTAACTTAGATTTGATTTTATTTTCATTTAAGAAAATAAAATATACCTAGACAATAGACATCGTTATTGAGTTGTCGACAGAATTTATTCGAAACAAACTTTTTTTTTTAAGTTGAATAACTACTGAATTTTTTAACTTGAGTATCTATTGATGAAGTATCAACATCACATAAATTAAAAGATTTTCAACTTGAATGTCACCTTGTTGTTAATCTAGAGAATGCATTGGAGATGCTCTAAGTAACATCAACTAATAAGACGATTAAATATGACACATATTCCTACATTTAAAATAACTTATCAACTAATGAGTGGAACGTGTATTTTACACGTTTATCTATGATTATAAACCTGATAAATATGCATAAATTAGGCGAATTTCAACTTAATTTAGTGTAAATATTTCCATTGTAGGTTCGACTCGGATTTGGAGCAAAAAGGAGTATTTTGAGCATAATTAGAGTTGGTTCAAAGCAATTGAACATAAACCAAATTGTACGAGATTGATAGGGAGCATTAAGAGAGTAATCAGAGGAAAATCACAAAGTTTCAAGAGTCGAAACTCAATGTATTGAAAGTTTGAGGACTAATTTGTAAACTTTCGAAACTAGTGAGGACCAATTTTGGATGATTATGGAAGTTTGAGGACCAACGTGTATGCTTTTTTGCTAGTTACTTGATCAAGTTGTAGGGATGATTGCGGCTTGCACGCCACTGTCCACCCACGGTCACATTCAAATTTCTAGTCAGTTTTCTGAATAAATCATAATATTTCCCTTTCATTTAACCTATTAACGGAGTGACGTTTCTACATTGTATAATTTCAAACATTTTTTTCCCTTCTTGTATGTTTTTTATGTGGTAACGTATGTCAGAAACATTGGGTGCAAATAACCTAAATCATTAGGTTTCCTTAAAAAGAAATAAACAAAATTATAAAAATAGAAATTCTGACTTATGAATTACTAAAAAAGTAACTTGGAGGTAAAATTAGAAGTTAAAACACAAAATATTTACTTGTTCATAAAGTTCAATTAAGGAGCGTAGATATGGGTTGCCGTGAGTTCAAGCCAAAAAAAAGTTTCTTACACGTCTATATATATATATATATATATGCCCACCTCAATTTAATTTTCAGTTGTGCTACATGCAGTTAATGGCTTATATACACACGATGTGGTGAGATATAATTGAAATAGAATTTCTTCAACCAAATAAAAAAAAAAAATTGCCCAATCTCTCATGACACATCATTTGCATGTAAATCATTGTGTAATTTCATTATATACAAATAATATTATTCGTTAAGTTATAACAAGAATATGAACATAATGGAGGGCATAATGAAAACTACGTACATGGATTGTAATTTTTTAAAAATAGAGTATGTAAAATGTAACTAAACCCAAATATAATGTTCTATAAACTTTTTTTTATGAAAACACTCGCACAATCTATTAATTTGTTATTGTTTTACGAAACAATAACACAAAAAATTTAACGTTTTGGTATTTTGCAATGTATAGATACAGCTTATACACAAAATATCTTTTGTAGTTCATAGTTGATCCTAAACTTGTTCAAATCATGATGTTTTGAAATATTCTTATTAATCACATTAAACAAAGTAATTAATGAATATTTTACTTATTCATATATATACAGCTTGCTGATTGGTTGATGTATATAATTTGAAATTATTGTGTGACAGCCACCATCTTTTGACAAGGAAAGTATGGTATTGTGCCTTAAACGTCAAAGAGTTTCCAACATCCAAAGACACCCATCATTTGCCCCTTTGAATTACTCCACAATTGACAATGCCCCTTTTTCTAGAAACTCGCCATTTTTTCAACAGCTTTGCTTTGCAGTCTACTCTTGCTAATGCTGGACAGGTAGGGTAAACATTTTCTTGACATCTTTTTCAAACAACCCCTCGCAGCATTTTGCAGGAGGAAGCAATCCGTTTCGTATGTAATGTCCAACGAACTTACTGAAAAGATTCTAACGTGTTGGATAGGTCGATGCCATGGATGGCCAACTTAATTTCTCGATGCAATCAGATAAGATGACTAAAAGTGAAATTTATATTGGTCGACTATGGATTATTTTGAAAAGGGCTCGATTGCATGTGAGAGAAATTGTCTTTGAGGGTGGGTAAAGCTGACATTTGGTATCTATATGTGACTCAAAAACTCGTGCTAAAAATAACTGGGATACGAGGCCGAGAATTGGCAGTGTGACTGAAGTCCACTAGTCCAGGTCGATTGGGCTCAATCCAAGCAAACCTGATTTGGGCCAAAATATGATACCAATGAATCCAATTACTACTTTCAAGGCCTGAATCAGAACTCATGAGCCTAACAGCCCAAAACAAATCCAATTCTGCGTATCCCAGATTCCCAATGAAGCTCTAGAGTCGTCATCTTCGCACAACTGCCTTCATCAAACTCTTTACGCTCGACACAAGAATTCAATTAT
The DNA here is from genome assembly GCA_903798255.1 of Fraxinus quadrangulata. NCBI lineage: Eukaryota > Viridiplantae > Streptophyta > Magnoliopsida > Lamiales > Oleaceae > Fraxinus > Fraxinus quadrangulata. Next base: position 125,525 of record CAIGRB010162909.1, read on the forward strand.
TCGACTGTACTTATTATTATATACACGTCGTATACGGTTTCCCTTCTCCTATCTGGCTTTCTTGTTCGCGTTTGATAACCAAAGTTTACTCCTTTCAACTTTTCAACAATAATTCATTTAAGCGAAAAAATGCAGCCAGGTGCAGATATTAATCAGCGCAATGCTAGATTATCAGCTCATCGCAACCCTTCCACTATTCTTATTCAGGTATCTACTGTTCGATTTCGCTTTCATTTTCTTATTGGGAAATGTAATATGTCGTCATCCTCGGTTGAATTTTTTTTAAAAGAATTGATCATGATCCTGAAAATTTGAAAGTTTAATTAGACACCTGCGTTTTCTTTAATAATAATTCTTTGGGTGCCTGATATTTGTGACTTTCATACTTTTCGTCGGAAGATCGTATAAAAGGAATGAAATTATTTCTGACTAGGGTTGATAATGTGAGTGAAATGTGATCTAAAGATGGAGGGAAGTTCGAATACGAGGCGGAACAACTGTCGGCCAAAAGGGGGGTCGCCGGGATTCATAGTGGCAACTGGCAATATTGGGGGCAGCGGCAGGCATTAGGCAGCCTCCAGCTATGTTAATGAAAATGAATACGTTGGTTTCGGTGCTTCATCTTTATGATGAGTTAACACTCCTGGTGTGACAGCAGATATTAGGCATATGGACAGTGGTGCTATGGTTTCTTTCCATTTTTCAACATTTTTGTCAGTTAATTTTGCCTATTCATGTTTCATTCAGCCAGCACTATTTGGTTTGTATTTTTTCTTTAATGTGGCAGTTTTAACTGATAGTTAGATTTTGTATTGATGCAATTACTGGGCTTCGTCCTTTGTTAAAATATTTATTTGATTTTTCTCTTTTTTGATCCCAAGAAGTTGGGGAAGAGAAGGGGAAGGGAGGGACTTGATCTTGGGGCCTTTGAGTTTTTCTCTGGACTCTTGAACGTTGGACCAAACTTTCAGGATTCTTATATTGTGAAAAGATATACATTTTGAAGAAAGAGACGAAATTAGATTTGCTGTGGGTTCATATGTCTTCAGTATTCTTCTTCTTCTTTTTTTTTTTCTTTTGGTTCCTTATAGATGGGATTTACACCTTTTATAGTTTATTGAGTTAGTTGTAATACTAATACCATGATGTTTAACTGGGCAAGTTGATAGAACTTATCAAGTAATAAATTTTTTGATTACAATGACTAGCGTTCAAACTAGGATTAATGACTGAAGAACTCCAGCTCTAAGAAGCCAAGCATGAGATGAAGCAAAATAACAGGGACGAGAACAAAAAGGAAATCCCCCACTCTCTCTCCCATTTTTGCGTCTGGTCAGTTTTAGAATAGTTGACTGGTTTAGCCTATTTCTGAATGTCTTAAGACACGTTTTAAGGAAAAAATCATTGTCCATTTCAAGTTGAGCAATTAGTATGCTACTAAAATGTTACAGATGTTTCTTAAAGATGAAGAAGGTAAATGCTAAATTAATGAAATAAAAATTTATGCTCTTCACTTCCATCCATTTCCACCTGAGCCTAGTGAAGCTTAGGATGTTTGGTCTAACTAATTAATTCAGTTAACATTTCATAATATCTATTCTTCAATAAAATTTTGTTGGCAGTGAGCCTGTGACCTTAATCTGAATCATAGACTATAGGTTGACACTTAATCTGAATCATAAACTTGGATGAATGAAATCTTGGACTATTCTCGTAGTTAGAATTTTAGTAGATCAGATGGAGTATGTAATGCCAGAATTTGGCTGGAAATGTGGAAGAGAATGATGTAGAATTAAGTTTACTGTGGGGATTGGAGATTACTTTATTGATGAACTTAGAGCAATTGTACCAAGTAGACTAATACTCTTTAACTTCAGGAGCATCATGGTATCCACTTATCTTTATAGTTGGATTAAGAATCTAACGAGGGGATATTAACTGGTTAGACTTTATCTGGAAATAAATGTCAATTAAATAAATGGAGATAAAGTGTATATATCAAGGTGAATAGATGTTAAATCAATGAAAAATAACAAATTGAGAGGAAGAAAATCGTCTATGAGATAAGCCATGTATTAGTGGGTAATAATTAAGAGAAAATCCATCAAACAACTCGGTCACTTTTACTGGAATGATGAGTGTAAATATTAATGAAAAATTAAGTTTTATCCATATCCATTTTCAATATAGAAAATGCTTGAAGTTGACAACTAGAATTTAACTAAATTTCGGATCTCCAGGTTCGTGCTTTCCTGGGGCAACTGCAATTGGAGGATGCACTCACTAGTATGGACCTTGTAATCATTCATGCTGGCATTCCCAGGAAACCTGGGATGACAAGGGATGATCTTTTAAACATCAATGCAGGAATAGTTAAGATCTTATGTGAAGGAATTGCAAAGTGCTGCCAAGGCCATTGTCAACTTTATTACTAATCCTGTGGAATCGATCGTTCCTATTGCAGCTGAGGTTTTCAAGAAGGTTGGAATCTACTATCCAAAGCGACTTTTGGGGTCACAATGCTTGATGTAGCTAGAGCTAGTACATTTTCGTAAGAGATATTCTTCTTGAGCACCAATATTTATTTTACTCATGAAAACAAGAACTCAATCTATGTGAAAATGTGCTTGGGCTAGTTGTGTCATTAAGGTGCTTACTTTACAATGTGTAAATTCTGCATCCACCCAGAAGTTACTCCTCCTGCATCTTTTGCGTACATTCATGGTCAAGCGCTTGAGCGTAGCTGCATTGGTTCATAAAGAGACAAAGTTCTCCATATGCTTTGTTGTCTTATTTGTACATGCAGCATTGACTCTGTGCATAATGCTTCTTGCATATGATGCCAACACCATCTATACAATGTTTTGAAGGCTAACGTGCTGGGGCTTGATCCAAGGGAAGTTGATGTTTCGATTGTAGGAGGCCATCTATACAATTTTTACCTCTTCTCTCGCAGGTTGAGATTAGAGTTCCCTTGATACAAATACTTGAAGGTTGTAAGTAGACTTCAATATTCTGAACAAATTTCACTTGGTATGCAGGTTAACCCTCTTCGCTCTTTCACCCAAGAAGAAATTGAGGATCTAGCATCGCATTCAGAATGGTGGAACTGAAGTTGTTGAGGTAGTATTGTCTCTTAATATAGACTCATGAAGTTAATTGGATGTCTAAAATGAATACATTCTTCTTAATTCTTCCTCTATTGCTCCAGAGCTTTTACTTTTTCGGTGGAATGTGTTTCTACCGTGGTGATATATGTAAGCTTTAAAGGTATAGTTCTAAGAACCACAGGCTGTTGACTAGAGACATTTTTATACTTATGACAGGACGTTGCAATGGCTGAATCTATGTTTCCCTTAAATTTTTTGACATCTTTTCCATCGTTTAATTGGAATTACTGGTCTCTGTTGCAGGCAAAAGCTGGTGCACCTTCTGCTACTCTTTCCATGGTAGGATATTAATATGTTACTTTATTTTTTACTATTCTCTGCAGCTGCAATGAAAGATGTAATTTTGTCAAAACGCTGGCAAATATTGAAGGAAAATTGTGAATAAATTATACAGTGTGCACTTGTGTCTTCTGGCATTCAGTGTGCACTTGTGTCTTCTGGCATGTGATTCCATGCTCTCGTTGTTAGATGTCTGTAATAAATAGTACTTCTGATGCATGCCGTTTGTCAGTATTTGCATAACTAATAGGGAAAATTGCATTAGCGGTCCCTAACATTTTCAATTTTTACAAACTTTACTATAACCTTCATTTTTTGCCAACGAAGGTCCTTAACCTTTCATAAATATGCAACTGGAGTCCAAATGGATAGAACGTTAGTTGACCAAGAAAAATGGACTTTGACCAATTTTAACTAAATTGAAATGGGTAAAATTGTACTTTGCATTTTCCTCATATTAAATAAGTTATAAAATTAAATTAAAAACGCAGAAAATAAAAAGAAATATATAACCCCACCCCTTCCCCAAATCAAAACCGACGAGGTCTCTTCTTTTTCGACAAGACCTTACTAGACATCGCCACCACCTCCACCTTCGACTTACATCCACATCCGCATAGTCACAACTCCCATTCACCACCACACACTACCAATGCTGGCATCGTCGATTGCCACCTTCCAGCTTACTGCACATTTGAAAATCAAACCAAGAAAATTCACCCTCAAACTCAAAAATCAAACCAATAAAAATCATTGATTTCATCTCTATCAAACCTAGAAATCAAATTCCACCATACCCAAATCAAAACTAGAATTAGATTTCTCCCAAGTGAATTTGTGAATGAGAAAATTGCAGCAGCTCGAGATCGGGATTTAAAATCATAGAAACTGCATCGATTGTTTATCCCCTTTTTAGTTGAAATACCATCATCAGATTAGACGTCTGGATTGTGGGATTCGACTGTCAATACTCTGCAAAGGTGGGTGTGATCGGAAGAGTTGCCTACTATTTTTAGGTTCATGAGTTGGGTGGGGTTTGGTGGTTATTCCGATGACATCTGGTAGAGTTAGGGTTGGTGGATGGGTAAGATGTATAGAGGGGAATGAGGGCTTTTCGGTATATGTGGGTCCAAAGGTTTGGGCGGTGTTGGAGAAGCATATAACCGATGGTCGTGCTGATCGGTGTTGGTGGCTGATTTTCAGTTGTGGGGGGTAGGCAGGGGGTGAAGAAGAAACCATTTTTTATTTTTATTTATTTAATGTGGTAATTTTAAACTTACCATTTTACCAATTTCAATTTAGTCAAAATTGGTTAACGTTCAATTTTCTTGGTCAACTAACAGTCAAATGGTTTCCATCTATTTGGACTTTAAATGTATATTTAAGAAAGGTTAGGGACTTTTGCTGTCATAAAATGAAAATTAGAATAAATTCTGTAAAAATTAAAAATGTGAGGGATCGTTGCTGTAATTTTCCCTAACTAATAATGAAATTTTATCTTTCATGTGATGGAACTTCCCTTCTTTGCTTCCAGAGTACGACTTGGCCTCAATGGGGTCCAAGAGATCTGCCCATTTGATCCTCTAAATGAGTACGAGAGGTTTGAAAGAAGATGCAAAACATTCTCAATCGTCTATTTTGGGGTCATTTGTACTAAGGTAAGGAGATTTTACAACTTCCATAATAAACCTCATCCCTTTCACGGGGTTGGCTTCGAGAAGGCAAAGAAAGAGTTGGATGCTTACCCGAATTAAACTCATTCTAGCCCGACTGATTGGTCTGATGAACTGGGGATTCAGACCCCTTACTAGGCCTGGTGGGATTATATTAGTGGAATGCAAGTGACACCGATACAAGCAATAGTTTGTAGTAATTTTTGTGTAACTAGTTATGTGTAATTCATAAATTATTTACTTTTTTCTAGAAATATTTTGAAATAAATTGGTCCAATATACTTTCATTTTGTAATACCTATACTTATTATGTATGAAAAGTTTAATTTTATTTAAGATGAATTGAATATATAATAACCTAAATTTTTGGTCTATAACTAATAAATGATTTACACACAACAAAAATGGGAATATCATAATTGTTTTAATACAATATACAAAATTATAAAATTAAAAATTAACCATTATCGCTAATAAATGTGTTTACAAAATCACTAATCTAAAGGTGTATAAATAATTAGTGATAAATAACTTAAAGTTCTAATTGTCAAAAAGGAAAAAAGTAATAATAATAGTACTTCAAAATAAAATTTAGCGATGACTCATCGGTCTGACCATCAATTCACCGATCTAACTAGTAACTCGATTATTCAGTATCTTGATCGGATTGATAACCGAATCAGGTTTAATAACTATGAATGCAAGTATTGAGAAGGGCATTTCCTTTGTAAGGAAATGAAAAGAAAGATAATTTCAATATCAATTAGCGATAGTTTCAAATCTGTAAAGGTTTGTGAAAAAAAAAAAAAAAAATTGATTTACTTAGACTGACAAATTTTTGGAACTTTTAAAAAGAGATAAATTCTCGGTGTAATAATTCGATTCTTCAAGGAGTTCAGTGCAATTTTAAGTTGACTTTTGTGCTAAAAAGATCTTTTCTGCTTTATGCTTGATTACTGGTTAATTGATTGTCACTTACTACTAAAAGGTTCATGGGACCATTTACAAAAATGCCTATGCGATTCCCTGTGGTCACCCACCACCCACCCACCAAACTAGAAAAATAAAATAATTTCATGCGCAAGTAATAGGAGAATATCAAATTAAGCATATTTTTGTTGAAAAATTAAATTTCTAAGATAAGGTTGATGGGTTGGATGTAAATTAATTTGAGAAAGATTGACTCTCATTTGTAGGAAATTCTTCTTTTTTATTTTTTAAAGATAATTTAAAAATAAATTATATGAATTGCACCTAATTATGAGAAAATAATTAAAAGTTTGATTTAAGTACGTTAATACTTATCAATCAGTGAGCAATAATTGTTGTTCGTAAGCATGCACCTATCAAATTATACTCTTTTTTTTTTTTTTTTCCTGTCATTTTAGTGGATGTTACTCCAATGTTAATAAATAATAATAGTTAGAATCTTCAACCAATGAACCCTAATAATGCATGCGCATGAATGTCTGTGTCCGGTTGGTGGGATGAGGTTTGATACTTTGATATTATAAATTATAATCGACATTTTTATTAATTTATTAAATTTGTCAATTACTTAATTAAAAAGTGGTTTTAAAAATAATTTATAAAGATGAGCCAGACATACAAGAAGGGTAAATTTGAGATTTGAAGAGGAACGGAATCTCTAACTGACGATTCAAAATGCTCAACAATCGAAAAGGACTCTTGCTTTTATCGGCTACTTTACTAAGGGTCTGTTTGATATTCAAACGTGAAAATACTTTTCAATTTCATGTAAGTTGAAATATAAAAACCTAAGTACATCATAGAAATGCATTTTTCATAAAATTGGTATAAACAAATTTAAAATGATTGTACATTAAAATTCAAATTCTATTTTCATTTTCGTATCAAACAGTCAAAAATAAAAATTGAATTCCTCGGATGTGACATTTTCCATGAAATGTAAATCAATCATTTGGTAGACAAATGTGGAAAGAAATTTCAATTCCATGTTAGTTAGAAAATAAAAACTCACCAAAATCATAAAAATTCGTTTTCCATGAAAACAAAGAAAATGTAGCTTAAACTAGTTGTACCTTTATATTTAATTTTTATTTTCACGTTGCAATCAAACTGTAAAGTGAAAATCAAACATTTTTACTGATTGCCTGATAATGCTTTATAATTACATAGAATTGTCAAATATGTGTTAGTTGTATTGTCTAAGCTTATTCAGACTTAAAGCTTGCTTGATACTGATTTTTTCGAGTGAAAAATATATATATATATTTTTTTAAAATGTGTGATTGAAAATCATTTCTTTTTTTTTTTTTAGCCAAACAAGCCTTTATTCTTTTATTCCTCGCTATAATATACCACCTTTACCACAATAACGATGTCTATAGATCGGCTCGACTTCTTAGTGACTCAAAAAACGTTTCTACATATAGCAGAGTTCTATACCACCCCCCCAGCCTCTTTAATTGAAATCCAGTACTATTGCACAGGAATCCATTTAGTCAAACCAATTATGCAGTTGAGTTTTCAAATAAAGCACACTAATCTATGGACCAAAACCTAATGGGAACTAAAATAATACAGATTTTCAACTCTGCTTTTGCCAAGACACAGAATCACAGCCAGCACATGATAAACATAAGTTATAGCATTAGAAAAATGCCCATCAACCCTATTACTGTACAAAAATTGAAATGCATGAACAATACAGGGGGAAAAAAAAGAAGATTAAGAGCCTTAAATGCTAAGAAGATCTGGTGACTGTGGCTGGTGGTCCTCTGAGTTCTTTGTTGGAGGTGTGGCTGGAGATGGTAAATTCGATGTAGCAGGGGATTCCGAAACTGTTGACTCTCCTGAATTGGAGCTTGCTGGCTTTGGAAGCTCGGTAAGTAATTGCACCACCTCACGCATGGTGGGGCGTTCCAGAGCTTGTTCCTCAACACACAGCATTGCAACATAGAATACATGCATCACTTCATGGAGAGGAACTGTAGGTAGTCTTGGATCGAGGATTTTGAGCACCTCATCCTTCTTCCCATCTGTCATTTTCTTAACCCATTGGACTATGTCGATACCATCCCCGAACTCCCCAACAGGTTTCTTTCCAGTTACAAGTTCTAAAAGAACTACACCGAAGCTGTACACATCACTCTTCTCATCCACCTTGAGCGTGTAGGCATACTCTAAAAAGGTTAAATTTAAACCAATAAATCAAGGTTTAATAAAACACTTAATTTTCGACAGCATCTCAGTATAAATATATCATTTTTCATGTGTGGTTCAACTACAAATAGGTAGGTACAATCATTTTTAAATCGCTAGTCAAAGATTATGTTCATGTTCTCCTGTAGCCATTCTCTTTGGTAGTCGGATGCCAATTGAAAAGTGAAAGGGACTGATCATTACAAACACATAAACACAAGAATAGAATCCTTATTATGTTAACAGGAAGTGAACAAGTCAACTCAGGCAACAAGAAGAAATTATAGAAACAAATGAATTACTATGTCAGTGAAAAGTGAGTTGATGAAATCTAATAGCATTGACAATTAACTACTCACATAACAAATAAGTCAGTCATCACCAAAAACATTTGACTCACATATCTCCCCGAATTTCAAAACTTGAGTTACTATGTCATACCTGGAGCGATATATCCATAAGAACCAGCTATGGCTGACATGGACTCCGATGCTCCAGAATCTTGCAAGAATTTGGCTAGTCCGAAATCAGCTACATGAGCTTCAAAATTAGAATCCAGAAGAATATTATTGGATTTAACATCACGATGAACAATCAAAGGTGAACAATCGTGATGAAGATAGCAAAGCCCTTTTGCAGCCTCCACAGCAACCTTATGCCTTGTATCCCAATTCAAGTGACCTCCTTTCTTGCCATGAAGCACTTCCCCCAAGCTCCCATTAGGCATGTACTCATAAACCAAAAGATTTGTTTCATGATTGGAACAGAACCCCAGTAATCTAACAATGTGTCTGTGCCTAATCCTCCCTAATGTCTGTATCTCAGCATTAAAACCATGGTCATGGGAAGAACCTCGACTCATTGAGGCTAACCTTTTAACAGCAACCTGCTCACCATTAGGCATCGTCCCCTTGTAAACAATACCAGCGCCTCCTTTCCCAATAATATTATCTTCCTTCAAACAATCCAAAACATCATTGCATGTAAAATCCAAGCGCTGGAAAGAAGTAAGCTTCCAGGCACGAGCTTCACTTGTCTTTTTCAATGAACGGGCCTTAATAATTGCTACCACTGCGAATGCAATGGAAAAAACAAGCAATCCAAGCACAAGCACAAGCTTCATGGAAGGAGACAGAGTCCCTTTCTTAGGTGGCTTTTGGACTCCAATGTTGCCTTCTTTGCAAGGCCCCAAATACGGGCCACAAAGATTGGGATTCCCCAAGAACGAAGTGTAATTGAAATAACTGAACTGTCCAGTGCTGGGAACCAACCCCGACAAATTGTTATACGAAAAATCAACAGAAGTTAAACTCTGCATACTAGCTATCGAAGCTGGAATGCTCCCAGCCAAATGATTTCTTGACAAATTCAAATAGTTTAAAATCCTCATACCAGTGATCTCTGTTGGAATCTCACTTGAAAATTGGTTCCGACTGAGATCAACATATGTCAACAGCTTACACTTGCTGATCTCCGGCAAAATGGGGCCAGAAAAATTGTTATTGCTCAAATCCATCTTTGATAGCTGCTGTAACTTCCCAATTTCAGATGGAATCGAGCCTGTAAATTTGTTCCCATCCAGCAATAACTTCTGAACACCGGCAAAATTCCCAATACTTGGGGGCAATTGCCCGTCGAGATGATTGTTAGAAAGACTAATCAGCCCCAGACTCTTCGACAATTTTTCTGTCCCTGGAAAAGTACCAGAGAGAAGATTATCTTGGAGCTCGAGTTGGGTTAACTTAGGCAAGCTAAAGAGTCCTTTTGGAATCGAACCGTTCAGATAGTTGTCACCCATCCGTACTCGACTCAGTGACTTGCACTGACCTAGGGATTCCGGGATCGGACCAAACAGAAAGTTTCCTAGAGTGATTATCTTCTGAAGCTTATTACCATTACAAAGATTGGGCGGCAGGATTCCGGTCAATTTGTTGGAGCTGACGTCTACTTCCTTCAGATTCCCATTAGTCCCCAGGTTCTGTGGAACGCTTCCTGTAAAGTTGTTTTCCCACAACTGTAAAACCTCCAACTCAGGTAACTCCCCAATAAAATCGGGCAGGGATCCTGTAAGCTTGTTCCTGAAAAGATTTAGCAGAGTCAGATTTCTGAGCTCGGCAAAACTGGGAGGTATTTCACCAGAAAGCATATTGTTAGACAAATCCATAGATTTCAAGCTCTTTAACTTCCCAAGCTCCTTAGTCAAGGAACCAGAAAGGCCGTTTACTTGAAGAAAGAGAGTATCCAGATTCTGCAACTTGCTGAGTTCTACCGGTATCTCCCCGGAAAGCCCACAACTTGCAGCGTCAAACCTTATCAACTCCGATAAGTTTCCAATCTCCTTAGGTATACCACCAGAAAAGTTGTTGAAGTAGCCAATATAAAGTTCCTTGAGTTCAGTCAAGTTTCCTATCTCCCGGGGAATATACCCGGTGAGCTCGTTACCCGAAACCGAGAGGTATTCAAGGTTGGGGAAGGTGCCGAACGCCGGCGGAATCTGACCGGTGAAGAAATTTCCCCCGAAATTTAAATGACGAACAGTAATGAGTAAAGACAGTTGTGCTGGAAACTCACCAGTCATGTTATTGTTATAAAGGTCGAGAACTTGGAGATTTTTGAGGCGGGAAAGATGTATTGGAAAGCTTGAGTTGAAGCCATTGTTGGAGAGATTAAGATAACGCAGATTTGGGATATGGGAGATTTCAGCAGGGATGGGACCAGAGAAACTATTGGCAGCGACGGAGAGATTTCGAAGATACCGGAGGTGGCCGACGTCGGAGGAGAGGGTACCGAAGATACCGAGATTGGAGATGTCCAGTGCAGTCACGTGACGCCAGGAGGGATCGCACGTGACGCCCCGCCAAGCGCAGTAACTGGTTGAGGCGTCCCAGGAGGCCAAAGCGGATTGTGTGTCGTCGTTAATGGCCGCTTTGATAGAGAGCAATGCGTTGTATTCCGGCATCCGGGACGGTCTTGCTGCTGTAGAGTAGTGTAGGTGGAGGAGAAAGAGACATAGGAGGAAGCTCATTTTGTTTGTATTCCTCCCTCCCTCTCTCTCTCTCTGTGTCACTGTGTGTGTAAAGCAGGGAAAATGGCGATGCCGGATGAGTCAAGGGAAGTTGAATGAGGGGACAGAGATTGAAAAGTGAATTTGATGGGAAGAAAGCAATCGTTTGAAAATCTGAAAAGATCCCAATTATCTTTTTCTTTTAAAATGTTTTGGACTGTCAAACATATAAATTCACCGTTGGATTAATTATTTCAAAAATGACTCAACTTAGGACCGGGTAGTTAGACGTCGCTGAACTTCAAAATGATGTTCAGATAA
>CAIGRB010162909.1:137364-152449 GCA_903798255.1 Fraxinus quadrangulata
TTTAAAAAAAAAAAAAAAAAAAAAAAAAAATTACCTAGAAAACTAAATCCCACCAAATTGATGGGAATTGATTTTCCACAAAAGCAAGTAATTGGAATCGTGTGAAGCATAAATTGGAAAATAAATTGTCAAGAGAATTTTTCCAATCAAACACGACTTTTGGTAAAAGATGAAATTTCATTTCCAAATTCCATGGAATTCTTGCGAAATCAAACAGACCTTAACTTTTTAAAATCACTCTTCATCCATCACTCGTTGGCATTTCGACTTGGGATGGAGCTGCTCACATGGCACAAAATTTCATCAAATTTTCGAGTTAAATGTTTGAATACACATTGTACTTTACATAACATCGCGTTTCACTCACCGTATTTTACTTTGCATTCGATTATTCACTGAACTTTGTTAAGTTGCACTCCATTGCTCATCGGCTAACTTTTGTCTCATCCAAGCGCCTATGTGGATGACGGTTTCACACGTTGCCGTTTAAAAATTCGAACAGAAAATATTAAAGGCTACGTACGCGAGCTCAAACACGCCTCACCCTTTTGAACCAGAATCGCAATTAAATTCATAATCTATCCCAAGTGAAGTTAAAAAGTTAAGTAGCTGACAAATTATGTATCTATTTAAGCTATAAGAGTATTAGAGCTATTTTTCTTTAGACTAACAACAAACTAAGTTTTGTTCTCAATAAATTTGAAGATGGATACATGAAATGTTTTTTACATGTTTTTTTTGGTAATTTCCAGATCTCCAACTCTTGCGATAATCAGTGTTAGCTATTTTTCTCTGTCAAGTTATTAGAGTTTTTCGAGTTTGCTAAGCCATAGTCTTATGTTCGAAGATAAAGGAATAAGGACTTGGCATATTAGGGAGATGATAGTGATCTTTTTATGGATATATATGTGGAATTTAATAATAGTTATATGTATTTTATTTTATGCTTCTATTGAGCTTTCAAGATGTGGCCAATCTGGGACTTCTCTCACTATTTGCTTCCAAAGATTATGTGTGTATTCACATTCTGCAAATTTATTTATTAATTGGTTTTGTTAGGTTTGTATAGTTTCAATCCGACTACTGTCGAAAATGTTACTTTTACTATTAGTGTTTAGAAGATATCATTATCATAACAGCTTATGGTTTGGATTTTTTATTTTATTTTATTATTTACTTATTTATTTATTTATTTATTTTTTTTTTTTTTTGCAGGAGTTAAGAAGATTAGAAAGTCATGTAAATATCAACAATAGATTTCCATGTTAATTACAATGTTACTTATTTTGTGTGAATTTTTAGTCCGCGGTAACGAGCGATGCTTATATGCATAAGATGTTTTTAAATGTTTTCAAGAGAATTTTTTTTATGTATTTTCATATATTGATTACGAAGTGTTTTATACTGTAACTATTTTTTAATATTTTTATTGATTCGGTGTTCTTTTCTTCGATGTTTTATTATGACATGATGAAAGTACAATGCTGATTTCATGAAAAATGGCAGAAAGTGGGTTAGTCCATTAAACTGTGTGCTTAACACTTTGGTCCAATGATGTAACCCATTTAGATGGCCCAATGAAAACCGAGTCCAGCCCAAGTTGATAGAATGCAACTTGGTTGCTTCATTTTCCATTTTGTGCATTCTCGCTTTTTGCTGAAATGCGACTTTGATTATTATTTTGAAAGACTGTGATGATGCCATTCGGAAATGTTGCAACCATTGGATGCTTTTGACCTTTTTTGTATTATTGGCTTGACCCTTCATTTTGCTGAATGTTTGATATATTGTCTAGGGTTTTTTCTTATTTTTGCTCTCCCTGTTCTCTCTCTAAAAACTCTTGGTTTTCATTTGTAATCTGTTGGTTTTAGATATTTTTGGTGAAGTTTAGTGTAAATTGCTGTGTAATTTTGGTAAATCTGTTCTTAGTTGAGCAGTAACCTTTGGTTACTTGGTGTAATCGGGCTTGAATGTTCTTGAGAGAAGAAAACTAGGTCTGAGAACTAAATCCATTTGGATTTCTGTATTTTGACTCTTGTACTAATAATCTTTATTGGTTTCTAGTGGATTAGAGCGATAACCACTTTGGTGGATGCTCAACGTTGTGATTAGCCCTTTCTAAGGTAAACATCCAGGCTTAAGGGCAAATTTTTTTTTGGGGTTTTTTAATTTATGTTATCTGCTTGGTGTTATCTGGGACTGTTTATTATAACAATGGTATTAGAGCTCTTTGATCTGCACTTAAATCCTTCGATCTAAGATTTTCTGGTGTTCTTGATGATCAAAATCCTAGATCTTCACAGATCTATATTGTAAAGATCTTCATTTTGCGGAGGAAGTAAAATAGTACTGGTATTCACTATTTTACACTGTTGATCTGAGACCTTTGGTAACGAGTTGCTATCCCTATCTCTATTATCATTATTCGATCTAAAGATATTTTTGGACCTCTTGGTTGAAACCCTCTTGGATCTTCCTTTGTCTAGGGTTTCATATGAAAACCCTAGAATCCGATATGACTAAGATTAATGGTTTCTTCAAGATTACACTAAGTTCTGATTTTCGAAAAATTGTATATACTATGATTTGGTTATATTGGAGTTACCTATTTATCTGATCATATACTTGTACATTTGTGTGAATTGCTTTTGCACATTAGCACTTTGTGTGTGTACATTTGTTGATTGGTATTCTCTACACTTTTTACATCAAAATATGTCTTAATTTTTAAAATGTTAAACATCCATTGTTTTTCGAAGTTTAAATGTGGGAAGTGTAAAAGTTGATGTTGAAATTTGGAATCACAAAGGAGATTTTAATATCTAGAGTATAAAAATGATGGATCTTTTAATACATAATAGATGTACTAAAGCCCTTGATGAATCTTGGGTGAAGAAGTTCCTGATAATAAAATAATTGAACAAGATGAAACTGCATGGAGCACTATTTTCTTGCATCTATCTGATAATATTATTAGAGAAATAGGAAAGACCGAATTCTTGATTTAGAGTGCACTTTTCATAGGACGCCTTGTAAATAATACTTCACCGATTTTCTAGAAATTAATGGAGGACAAGTAATTTTGAGAAATGATTTTTCTTACAAAATTAAAGGAATTTGTAAGATTGTTTTAAAATGAAAGAATGGAAATACACTAACCTTGAATAAGATCAGGTACATTCCTAATTTGAAGAGAAATTTAATCTCTTTAGGTACACTTGATGATGAATATTTTGATACCATTATAAATAAAGGTATCTTGACACTTCAAAAGGATTTTGCAAAAGTTATTCATGTTGAAAAATCAAATGTGATCTATGTTTTGAAAGCTTTGCCCTTACTAAATCAATATATTGCTGCTACAGTCTCTCAATCTGATAAATCTGAACTTTGGCACAAAAGATTTGGACATATTAGTGACAAGAATTTACATATTCTTAAGAAATAAGGTTTTTGGGTACTAAAAAAAGGTCATTTTGTGAACATTGCATTTATGAGAAGCAAAAGATATTGCATTTTGCTACTGGCATTCATAAATCAAAATACATTATTGATTACTTACATGCTGATCTGTAGGGGCTAGCTACCATAAGTATTTATTCTGGTTTTAAATACTTCTTGCTCATTATTGAAGATTTTTTAACGAAAAGTTAGGTCATTATTTTGAAAAAAAAAAATCTGACACTTTCAAAATTTTTACAAAATGAAAAACTCTTATTGAAAATCAGGCAAACAAGAGTGTTAAAACACTTAGAACAAATAATGGCCTTGAATTTTGCAATGAAGAGTTTGATAATTTCTGTAAAAATAATGGGATCTTTATACATAGGACAGCCACTTATACTCCACAATAGAAAGTGCTTGCAGAAAGGATGAATAGAACTTTGTTAGAAATGGTAAGATGCATGTTGATAAGCCCAAGTTTTCCAAAACTGTTTTGCGGAGAAGCTATTAAAACTGCCTCATTTATAATAAATAAGTGTCTTACTAAATCATTGAAATATGATATACTTGATCATGTTTGGAGTGGTCATCTAATTGATTATTCTAAACTAATTTTTTTTTTGTTGTGTTGCATATGCACATCAAAATGAAGGAAAGCTTGAGCTCAGATCTATTAAAGGAATTTTCTTAGGATATAGTGAAGGTGTTAAATGTTATAAGATTTGGTTGAAGAACCAGGGAGGTTATAGAGTTATAATTAGCGGGAATGTTATCTTTAATGAGATGAACATACCCTGCATAAAAGGAAAAAAATGAACTGTTATCCCTGAAACTGATCAAAATGAAATTTTTATTAGATTCTGGTTTTAAATACTTCTTGCTCATTATTGAAGATTTTTCAAAGAAAAGTTGGGTCATTATTTTGAAAAAAAAATCTGACACTTTCAAAATTTTTACAAAATAAAAAACTCTTATTGAAAATCAGGCAAACAAGAGTGTTAAAACACTTAGAACTAATAATGGTCTTGAATTTTGCAATGAAAAGTTTGATAATTTCTGTAAAAATAATGGGATCTTTAGACATAGGACAGCCACCTATACTCCACAACAGAATGTGCTTGCAGAAAGGATGAATAGAACTTTGTTAGAAAGGGTAAGATGCATGTTGATAAGCCCAAGTTTTCCAAAACTGTTTTGCGGAGAAGCTGTTAAACTGCCTCATTTATAATAAATAGTGTCTTACTAAATCATTGAAATATGATATACTTGATCATGTTTGGAGTGGTCATCCAATTGATTATTCTAAACTAAAAGTTTTTTTTGTTGTGCTGCATATGCAAATCAAAATGAAAGAAAACTTGAGCTCAGATCTATTAAAGGAATTTTCTTAGGATATGGTGAAGGTGTTAAAGGTTATAGAGTTATAATTAGAGGGAATGTTATCTTTAATGAGATGATCATGCCCTGTATAAAAGAAAAAAAAATGAACTGCTACCCCTGAAACTGATCAAAATGAAATTTTTATGGAATCTGAACTTTTCCAAGTTGATTTAAATTCTGAAAATAATGATCAGTTTGAGGTGGAGCTTGGCCAGGAACAAATTACTGAACCTGAAACAGCACATGTATCTGTAATTGAACCCGAACTTGATCAATCTGAAAATCCCTTAGAAGATTATTATCTAGCTAGGGATAGAGTAAGAAGGGAAATAAGATAACTATCAAGATATGATGAATCTGAATTCATTACTGCCCTTAATGTTCAAAATTCTTTGGACAATGAGCCTAACTCTTATAAAAAGGCCATTGAGGGAAAAATGTAAGTTCTTGACTTGCAGCCATGAAAGATGAAATGCTTTCATAGGTTAAGAATAAGACTTGGGTCTTAGTAAATAAATCCAAAAGAGAGAGGGTTATTGAATGTAAATGGATCTATAAAATAAAAGAAGGTGATTCAAAATGTGAAAATGTAAGGTTCAAGTACAGATTAGTTGTTAAGGACTTTAATGAAATTTTCTCTCATGTAGTCAAGTATACATCTATAAGAATTATACTTTCTCTTGTTTCACAATTTAATTTTGAATTAGAAAAATTAGATGTGAAAACTGTATTTTTACATGGAAATTTGGATGAACCAAAAGATTTTGAACAAAAAGGAAAAGAAGATTGTGTGTGTCTTTTACAAAAATCACTTTATTGTTTAAAACAAGCTCCAGACAGTTGTACATCAGATTTGATACTTTCATAAAATGAGTCGATTTCAATAGCAGTGAATATGATCCATGTTTTTTATTATAAAGGAAATGAAGGTCCTGATTCTTATTAATTGTTGCTATATGTTGATGGTATGTTGGTTGCTGGATGTGATTTAACTGAGATTAACCATACTAAGCAAAAGTTAAAACAGGAATTTGAAATGAAAGATTTAGGTTAAGCAAAAAGGATTCCTTGAATGAAAATTAGAAGAAATAGAAATGATAATAATTTATTTCTTACACAATAGTTTTACATTTCAAAAATATTATGCAAATTTTCTATGGATGAGGCTAAAGAAGTAACTGTAAGCAGTCACTTTAAATTTTTTGTAGAACAATGTCCTAAAACTGAAATAGAAAGGAATAGGATGGCGAAAGTTCCTTATGCAAATGTTGTTAGCTTTGTTACGTATGTAATGGTCTGTATCAGACCTAATCTTGCTTTTACTATAAGTGTGTTAAGTAGATACATGAGTAATTCTGGTGAATGTTATTGGAAAGTCATGAAATGATCGTTAAGATACTTAAAATGAATTTCTAACTTAGGTATAATGTTCAATATGAGTAAAATTGGAATTAGACTAAAATGTTTTGTTGATCCAGATTTTGCTGGTAACTGTGATAATAGGAAATCTACATCTGCATATGTTTTTACTTTAAATGATACCTGCATAAGTTGAAAATCACAGCTGAAAAAGATAATAGCTCTGTCATTAACAGAGGTTGAATATATTGCATCTACAGATGTTGTAAATGAAGGTATATGCTTGAAAAACTTGTTGGATGAGATTGGTTTTTCTGGTATGATGCTGTTATATATTCTGAAAGCCAATATGCTATACATCTTAGTAGAAATCCTGTTTTTCATGATAGGACAAACACATAAATGTTAAAATTTATTTTATAAGAGATATTCTAGAAAATGAGATTATGAAAATTGAAAAGGTTTCAACTAAATCTAACCCAGCAGTTCTAGGAACAAAAATATTTCCATTGCATAAATTTAAGGATTGTTTAAATCTCTTAAATATTATCATTACTAAGTTTTTTGCAGGTACATAGAGTGAATGAAATCAAAAGAGGAGTTAACCTCTAATATACAATGAAACCCAAGATGTCAAGCAAGGTGGAGATTATTAAACTGTGTGCTTAACTTTTTGGTCCAATGATGTAACCCATTTAGATGGCTCAATGATGCGGCCAAATGAAAATCGAGTACATCCCAAGTTGATAGGATGCAACCCAGTTGCTTCCTTTTCCATATTGTGCATTCTCGCATTTGCTAAAATGTGACTATTATTTTGATAGGTTTTGATGATGCCATTTGGAAGTGTTGCAACCATTGGATGCTTTTGACCTTTTTTGTATTATTGGCTTGATTCTTCATTTTGCTGAACGTTTGAGATATTGTCTGAGGTTTTCTCTTATTTCTGTTCTCTCTCTCTGAAGACTTTTGATTTTGATCTGTAATATGTTGGTTCTAGATATTCTGGTGAAGTCTAATGTAGATTGCTGTGTAATTTTGATAAATCTGTTTTTGATTGAGTAGTAATCTTTGGTTACTTGGTGTAATCGGGGTTGAGTGTTCTTGAGAGAAGAAAACTAAGTCTGAGGGTTAAAATCCGTTTGGATTTTTGTATTTTGACTCTTATACTGATAATCTTTGTTGGTTTCCAGTGGATTAGAGCGATAACCTCTTTGGTGGATGCTCAATGTGGTAACTAGCCATTTTTAGGGTGAACATCCCGGTCTAAGGGCGAAAAATCTTTGGCGTTCTTTAATTTTTGTCATCTGCTTGGTTTTATCTAGGACTGTTTATTACAATATATTCTTTTTCTCATATGTTTTTGGATTCCTTCAAGTATTCAATAAATTTAAGTGAGTTATTCTATTTTTTGATTCCCTCATGTTTTTTGTTTTCCCTCAATTATTTTATGTTCTCGTGAAATATTGTGCTGTGTTAGAGCATCTCACTCTCTATTTTTAAAATGCATATTCTATTATTTGGAGAGTATCTAGAAATTTAGAAAGTTAAAATTTTGAAGCACTTCAACAAATTTTTTATATTTAACACTTAATTTTACAACTCCAAAAAATATTCATTATTTTTCTTTATCTTTTATTTTAACTAACTTTTCTTTATATTATTTTATTATTTTTCTACATTGAAAATTGAAATACTTTGAATACATTTAATTATAGAGAATGAGTTTGGATCTCTAAATTTGGAGAGCGAAACCCACTCTCTAAATTAAAATATTAATTTAAAGAGTCTTTTGGAGCATGATTTTAAATGTTGACTCTTTAAAATAGATAGCATCTCATGTTTAAAGAGTCTCTTGGAGATACTCTTAACAAAATTCCATTGAGCTTTGTTCGATGGATTTCATTAGTGTACAACTTATTCCATATTGGTTGATTTAACACAATGCATTTATTGGTTCAAGCAGATAAACACAATACCTTTGGTTCAATCTATCATAATCAATCGAAAAATAAAAATTTTGTATACTTTTTAATTGCAGAATGCGCCTTTCAAATGTTTGCAGTTCTTGTTCATTTTTTCTCACATTAAGAGAAATGTAAATTTATGCAACTAATACGTCCTTTTTGATTGGGAATTGTGTAACGTAATAAGAATTTTGACATCGGAAGTTTTTTTAGTTTTGAATGAAACTGAGATATATGAATGAAACATTAAATTTATTTAACATGTGATGGGATATTAGGTAACTTCTTCCTATTTGGTCTATTTTTTTCATAGTTTGTCGATGGGAGAAAGACGTAGTGTACTTCTGCATTATGAAAAAGCGCTTTTTTTTTTTCGTAAATAGAATCTCACCTGAGATTTTATTGCAACAATGAAGAATTAAAATTCAGTCAAATGCCTTCGACTTGCTTCACAGTCCTTGAATGAGTATGTAAAATTTTGTTTTCCAGAAAGCTTCATTTAAGTTTTGTTTATCTATATCACATATCTTAAAGAAATATATCCATGCACATTATATATATTTTTTTCATTCATTCTAAGATACTTTGCACCTGCTTCGTGGTGATTTTACATATAAATGAACCCGTTGATTTTAGTAGTTAGACGACAATTGTTTAGATTGTAGTTCTTGGTCTTATGGTATTGCTTCTTACTCATTGTTTTATTCCTTAGATTAAGAAAGAAAGTCAATTTACAAGGTAACTTTGTATTATTAATAATATAAAAAATGCAATA
The DNA here is from genome assembly GCA_903798255.1 of Fraxinus quadrangulata. Classification (NCBI taxonomy): domain Eukaryota; kingdom Viridiplantae; phylum Streptophyta; class Magnoliopsida; order Lamiales; family Oleaceae; genus Fraxinus; species Fraxinus quadrangulata. The sequence continues at coordinate 146,290 of CAIGRB010162909.1, forward strand.
ATCAGTCTTCATGGTTAAATGTTTTGATGTTTTAAAATAGTTTTAACAAAATTCGTTATAAAATTATAGCGGTGATCCCCCACTAGTAACATAAAATACACCAAAATAAGCATTGCAGTTAGACCATACCATGGTTAAGAAATCGAGTGGCTACCAGACCAAGCATAAAGGGCTAAATATACATCCCCCCTCCAAAGATTATCAAAGTCATTGATCACAAAAGATAGAACCGAAAACTAGGTTGCACAAATATGCAGTTAAATTTATCTGGTTATAGTCATCCATTAAGCAGGGAAAAGTTTTGAGGCATCAGTGCCTAGACCATAAAAAATGCAACCATGCATAGTTAAACACAACCAAGTTCAAGGACTTTTTCCCACACTGCACAAAAACTGCGGATGTCTTACTATACATATGAGCCGTGCTGCTGCCTGGTTGAATAAAGAGAGTGGTGTGAATACTGAATAGCAATGCTTTATTAAGAAAATAATTGGATTGTTCCCTCGGATAGCCCATACCTTCTCATCCAGCCCATAACAGAGAGCCTCCATCCAGTGACGGGCCTCCTCAGCTGATACATTTAGTAATGCGTGCCCAGAATCTGGACTTTATATCAAATGACAAATGATTTGCTGTCTCTTTCATTTTAGACTACTAATCAAAATGGTCCATTTCACTGTAAAGGCCCGTTTGATTGCAATAGTGAAATTTGGGTAGAAAGAAAATGAATTTCAGAAAATTGAATTGTTTAGAATTGTTTTTCTAGGAATTGTCAATTAATTGTGCTTGATTGGTATAATTTTCCACATTGAAAATATTGAAATTTTGAATTTTTTGGTATTCGTTTGACTTTATTTTCTATGAAAATTTTTCATTAAAGGGATTTTTTTTAATTACAATTAGTTATAGAATTTGTTTCCATTGCAAAAAAAATAAAATAAAAATAAAAATAAAATAAATAATAATAATAATAATCTTGAAACCACTTTCCCACCACTTTGGTGGGAAAACCAATTAAATTAAAGGAAAATGCTATGTGTACCTTATGGTACACATAGAGGTGTCCATAATGGACACTTGTGTCCCCCCTATTGGGGGGGAGCCGGGTGGGCCCGGAGCCCCCCCAATAGGGGGGACACATGTGTCCCTTATGGACACCTCTATGTGTACCATAAGGTACACATAGCACAACCCTAAATTAAAACATGGAAAAGGGGTCACATGAGAGGGGTTGGGTGGAAAAGGTTTTGCTAAGAAAATTTTTGCCATCAAACAACAAAAAAGTTAACATACCCTTAATGTTTTTGCTCTTAGCCTTTGACCCTGCAATTTTGGGGAAAATGACCCAAAACCAAAGATTTCTAGTCCTGGGCCTGTGACTCCTAGGCTCAACAGAGGCCCAATGAATCGAGATAAGTCCATGCATCACCCTAGACATGTCGTAGCCGTTCTTTTGGGTAGAGCCCCATTTTCTACGAAAATGAGTAAGACATAAAACTACTTGTCAAAAGAAAACCAAGCTCGCATCACTGTTATATACTTATAACATTTTCAAAAGACCCTCTAAATATAAAATGCTCTATTTTAAAGGGTGAATTCTTAAAATTATGTTTCAAAAGACTATTTAAATTAACTTTTTTATTTAGATATTGGGTTGACTCCCTAAATTTGAAAAGTCAAACTCACTCTCTATAATTAAATATATTTAAAATATTTCAATTTTTAATGGAGAAAAATAATATAATAATTTAGAGAAAAGCTAATGAAAATAAAAGATATGAAAAAATAATAAGAGTGTGTTTGATTGCATTTATTTTTATGAAAAATGTCAATTTTCCAAATTTTTACTTTGAAGTGTTTGATTGCTATTTTTTTCTATGAAAAATGTTTTCCAACTTTTAAAAATGTCTAATTTTCTTTGTTTTTAAGAAAAAATTTCTTTGAGAAAGTAAGTTTTTGTTTTCCTCAAAAGAAAGTAAGTTTTTGTTTTCCTCAAAATAAAATAAAATAACTTTTTCTTTTCTAGTATATATTTTCCATACTAATCAAATACACTCTAAATATTTTTTTGGAGTAATAAAAATACAGTTGGAGTACTTAAAAATTTTTACTCTCTAAATTTATAGATGCTCTCTAAATTAAAAATATATACTCTTTAAAAATAGAGTCTATGAAAGATGCTCTGGTAGCACTCGACATATTGTATATTCACAATCATCATTCACGAGAATTATAACAAGCCACCGTCAAAACAAGGGAAAAATCGTCCAATTTCACCTTATCGCTCGAAATAGAAAACGAACACTGTCACAAGGTCCATCACACTTCCCGGAGCAAACATCAGAACAAGCCATCGTCAGCCATTGCCGAACGCGCCCTCATGCTCTCGTAGAATTTATGCGTGTGGACTCCACGCACCACCACACGTGTTGTCACCTAACCTCACGCGTCGAGCACTGTCTTAGTCTACTGAACGAGCACGCCTTGGTCCTAGTTTCTTTAAATGGCCACTGGTTTGGCTGGAAAATAGAAAATCAAATCTGGTAGATTGAAGAAAAATCCCAATTTTCCGTCCAGCTTTCTGCTTGATTTTCAGCCTCAATTTCAGACCACTTCCAACTAGTTTTGCCCCTTTTTTCAAAGATTTCTCGACAACACAAGCTTGATACCATCTGTTGACGAAATCTTCGAGAAATCTTAAATCTGAGCTCAGTTATTTAACCAAATAAACACCAATTGAGGAGTCTCCAATCCCAACTTCTACACTTGGTTGCCACTAGTTTCTCTCTCATAAAGGATGATGGTGATGGTGATTAGCCCGGAGCCCCCCCAATAAGGGGGACACATGTGTCCCTTATGGACACCTCTATGTGTACCATAAGGTACACATAGCACAACCCTAAATTAAAACATGGAAAAGGGGTCACATGAGAGGGGTTGGGTGGAAAAGGTTTTGCTAAGAAAATTTTTGCCATCAAACAACAAAAAAGTTAACATACCCTTAATGTTTTTGCTCTTAGCCTTTGACCCTGCAATTTTGGGGAAAATGACCCAAAACCAAAGATTTCTAGTCCTGGGCCTGTGACTCCTAGGCTCAACAGAGGCCCAATGAATCGAGATAAGTCCATGCATCACCCTAGACATGTCGTAGCCGTTCTTTTGGGTAGAGCCCCATTTTCTACGAAAATGAGTAAGACATAAAACTACTTGTCAAAAGAAAACCAAGCTCGCATCACTGTTATATACTTATAACATTTTCAAAAGACCCTCTAAATATAAAATGCTCTATTTTAAAGGGTGAATTCTTAAAATTATGTTTCAAAAGACTATTTAAATTAACTTTTTTATTTAGATATTGGGTTGACTCCCTAAATTTGAAAAGTCAAACTCACTCTCTATAATTAAATATATTTAAAATATTTCAATTTTTAATGGAGAAAAATAATATAATAATTTAGAGAAAAGCTAATGAAAATAAAAGATATGAAAAAATAATAAGAGTGTGTTTGATTGCATTTATTTTTATGAAAAATGTCAATTTTCCAAATTTTTACTTTGAAGTGTTTGATTGCTATTTTTTTCTATGAAAAATGTTTTCCAACTTTTAAAAATGTCTAATTTTCTTTGTTTTTAAGAAAAAATTTCTTTGAGAAAGTAAGTTTTTGTTTTCCTCAAAAGAAAGTAAGTTTTTGTTTTCCTCAAAATAAAATAAAATAACTTTTTCTTTTCTAGTATATATTTTCCATACTAATCAAATACACTCTAAATATTTTTTTGGAGTAATAAAAATACAGTTGGAGTACTTAAAAATTTTTACTCTCTAAATTTATAGATGCTCTCTAAATTAAAAATATATACTCTTTAAAAATAGAGTCTATGAAAGATGCTCTGGTAGCACTCGACATATTGTATATTCACAATCATCATTCACGAGAATTATAACAAGCCACCGTCAAAACAAGGGAAAAATCGTCCAATTTCACCTTATCGCTCGAAATAGAAAACGAACACTGTCACAAGGTCCATCACACTTCCCGGAGCAAACATCAGAACAAGCCATCGTCAGCCATTGCCGAACGCGCCCTCATGCTCTCGTAGAATTTATGCGTGTGGACTCCACGCACCACCACACGTGTTGTCACCTAACCTCACGCGTCGAGCACTGTCTTAGTCTACTGAACGAGCACGCCTTGGTCCTAGTTTCTTTAAATGGCCACTGGTTTGGCTGGAAAATAGAAAATCAAATCTGGTAGATTGAAGAAAAATCCCAATTTTCCGTCCAGCTTTCTGCTTGATTTTCAGCCTCAATTTCAGACCACTTCCAACTAGTTTTGCCCCTTTTTTCAAAGATTTCTCGACAACACAAGCTTGATACCATCTGTTGACGAAATCTTCGAGAAATCTTAAATCTGAGCTCAGTTATTTAACCAAATAAACACCAATTGAGGAGTCTCCAATCCCAACTTCTACACTTGGTTGCCACTAGTTTCTCTCTCATAAAGGATGATGGTGATGGTGATTTACAGCCACTAAGGAAAGAGGAAAAGAAAGAGGAACTACGGTAATCACTCAACCAAGACGGCTCTCTCACACATGTTTTATCTCTCTGCAAAAAAAAAAAAAAAAAGGAGGAAAATGGCAGTGAAGGATGGATATATATAGTAATGATATCCTAAGCACGATATTTAGTTTATGCTAAGCACTATCACTACTATGTTTTGTCACCTAAGCATGGTACTTAACATAAACTAAGTAATGGACCACACAATCCAAAGGCCAAGCTAACCAAAGAAATAGGCCATCAATATATCACCACCAATCCAAAATCACAACTTGGGCCATTCATGAGTGTTGGATCATAAGCAACATTTACTTAATTAAGTTGTTTTTAGTCGCCCAAGTTGTTTTTGGGTCGAGCTATCACCAAGGTGTCAATATAATTTATCCAACATCGTTTTAACATTATCTCCCGAATTTATTGGGTATCATAAACCAACACATCTCATTGTGTTTAAGTCATGTATAACTCTCCCTCAAAAGTTATGTATATATATAATTTTGTGTATTTCTTTCAAAACCCATAAATACGATTGATATTATTAAACTTTTACTAAATGAGTATTAGACTATACTTACATTATTGAACATTTCGTTGTTAAAGTATAAAATGTCCATAAGTTGAGCATTTTGAAAAAGGAGATGTTAATATAAATGTCAAAATAGATAGGGATGTTAAATGAGCCGAGATGGCTCGTCCCACCTAAAATGTACTTTATATGGCTGAAAAATTTAGCAATGCAGGTTGCTTAGAATAGGTTGTTAGGACAGTGATGCCTATCCAACCCAATACATGAGGCGATGATCAAAATGGCCTTTTGTCCAACTTGCTATTGCCCGATAATATTGACTAAAGAAGCCCAAGCCCAATAGTCAGTCTAGAGATTAGCATGTTTGGTAAGTGCGACTTTGGTTGTTTTTGCCTTATAACTAAAAGTATAAGTTTCTTTGGACCGTTGGATCATCTGCTGCCCCAATCTCAATATATTATTGTGTTTTGAGTGAAACTGGAAGAATTTTCAATCATTCGACTCTTTCATCTTCTCGAGCGTTTTCTAGTGTGTTCAGTCTTCTCTTTCATCTTCTCATTTGGTTTTGAGTCACTCTTTAATCTGTTTGGAGAGTGGTTTTTCTTGGTGAAATCTGGTGAAAAAGTATATTATTTCGATAGTAAGGGTGAGCTCTTCTGATCCATTGAATAAGCATCACGTTTCTTGTGATTGTGAGGGTTTTTAGGGTGAATCTGGGTTGTTATGTGTTGATATAGAAGGGTACAATATCTCCGAGTCTTCGATCTTAGATATATTGGTGTCCAATGGTTAGGGAGTAAAGTTTTGTAAAAGAATCATGTCTTTCTATTGTTTTGTACATTTGGTTTGTATAATATAGGCAACCCTAGCTCGGCTTGCGAGCCACCTCGTGCTAGCCGTTGAGCGACTCACACAATTATTTTGCCAACGACTTGCTGCTCAGCTCACGCTCACAGCTCGGCTCGCAAGTGTGGTAAACTAGTGGAGTTTTAATATGCTTGTAAGAGTTTGAAATCTCATAAAATATTTTGGTAGTTATGGAAGTGTAAATCGTACAAAACATCAAAACAGAG